>CASHTC010000284.1:55000-56353 GCA_949357725.1 Hyperoplus immaculatus
ATGTAAGCAAAAATAAATAACAAAAATGGCAGGTCAACCAGGGAGAAAATGTTGACCTGTAAGCAGTGTAAAACAGTAAATCTATTTAACAATAGCAGCAGTTATTGCACTTGTAAGCACCGCACCACAGGAGACAGAACTTCTGCCATCACTGCCCCAACCCTCTGGAACTCCCTCCCCATGAACATCCAAAATGCAGACTCAATCAACTCATTTAAAAGCCAACTCAAAACTCACCTCTTCATGAAAGCATATGACCCCTGACCCCCCCTGACCCACCCCCCCCCATCACACCTGACCATTCCAAACCTCTTTTTGAATCTGTATCTGGTTTTTCCGTTTGTTTTTGTTTTTCTTATGTCGGCCTACTGTATATTCTATGTTATGTAAAGCGTCTTTGAGTGACCTCCAAATAAGCGCTATATAAATCCTATCAATTATTATTATTATTATTATTATTATTATTATTATTATTATTATTATTATTATTATTATTATTATTATTATTATTATAATAGTGAAATCTTATTACGCACGAACATAGCATAGCCTACGTGCCAGATTCTCCTCAGCCAGATATGTTGTTAGTTATCTTACAGACATAGTTACAGACATAGCCATCTGGGTCAAAACATACACTCCTTACGCAGTTTGAGTATCTCAGCACATAACAACCTTCACCATCAAGGTCAGGTCAGGGTTTTTGTTGATTAGCTTAGGAATATTTAGAGTCAAGATGGCACTAGTCTATATAAACACATAATTATTATGACTGTAATAAACACTTCCATAACACATCATGAATCAAATTATTTTGAGGAACCTGGAACCAAACGTGAGACTAGAATATGTTTGTAAACCAAACTGTGGGCCCTGCTGCTGTAAACAACAACAGTGAAACAGTAACTTTTCAGGAAGCTTTCTAACTTCAAACAGTGTTCCAGGGATCACATTTTCCCTGTGAGGAAAGTTTGTTTATTCAGTTATGAGAATAAAACCTTAGAAAATGTTTCACTTCTCTGACACACCCAAAGTTACACACTGCAGCTTTAATATGTTGTTACCTTATTTTTATTGGATTGTGCTTATTTATTTTGTTTTGTAAAGAAAATGTCTTCATTCACCCGTTCATCTCTCCAGCCCCCAGAGTGACTGAGTCCACTGCAGTCTCATCGTTAGCTCCCAGGCTAACGGAGCGCCCCCCGCTACCTCCACAACGCAGACACAGCAAGACGGTGAGGAACTGCGCGCGCCCGTGTGTGTGTGTGTGTGTCTGTGTCTGTGTCTATGTGTGTGTGTGTCTGTCTGTCTGAGACTGTGTGTGTGTGTGTGTGTGTGTGTGTGTGTGTGTGT
>CASHTC010000285.1:0-2500 GCA_949357725.1 Hyperoplus immaculatus
GTGTGTGTGTGTGTCTGAGCTGGAACAGAAAACAATGTAGACACCAAACAAGCACCGCTGCTGCAGGGAGGGATCTATACACACCCTTAATTGATGACAGAGCAGTGTGTGTGTGTGCGTGTGTGCGTGCGTGCGAGCGAGCGTGCGTGCGTGTGTGTGTGTGTGTGTGTGTGAGTGAGTGAGTGAGTGAGGCCCAATCCCAAATGACTCCCTCGGCACTCCCACTCGCTGTGGAGTCACACTCGCGGCTGTGAACTGCCACTCGATCATTAAGGGCAGCATCTGAAGTCTTCCTGCATCCACACTATTCACACTTTACTTAGTATTACCATGTAATCACCTGGTCAATGATCAAATTCCTTCGTGATTTTTCTCTACTTATGACATCTATTGCAGCATGTCCGTCCTGGGAGAGGGATCCCTTACTCTGTCGACTCTCTCTGAGATTTCTTCAGAGTTTTTTCTCAGCCGAGCTAAGGGTGTAAGGGCAGGGTGTCATATTGTATCATATTGTATGGAATGTAAAGCCCACTGAGGCAAATGTATTTGTGATTTTGGGCTATACAAATAAAACTGATTTGATTTGATTTGAGGGAATAACAGCGGTGCGGCTTTGGCGAGCCCTCGCCTCTGTCAGACGGAAACAGGAAGAAGACACTAGTTTGTTAAGTCTTTATTTCTCACCCTAAAATAGAATTCCACCACATTTATATTTGACCTGAAACACTCTTTACATTCATATTCAGCTACGCATGTGAGAGTAAAATGTAGCATTGAATAAAAACAAACTCACTCCCATGCTTCTTTGGCTGCATAATTTATTTGTTGTTAAACATTTTCTAACTGCATATTCTTAATTTTACCAGCTCAGTCTGCAGTGGAGAAAACGGGTGGGTGTTTGAGCCGCTGTTTAATTATCCTTTTAGTTTACATGCGCAGCAGCATACACAACCAGGGGAAAGAACAATAGTCTGCTAAAGCATGTATTCCACTTGTCATGATAACGTTAATCTGCCATTACGACCGGCGAATCGCGGCAGTTAATTAGCGTGCATAAATTATAATGCACTGCAAGGGTGGTCATGAATAAGAAAAGTCATGCGCTCCAGCTGACTGAAATAATAATCACTGTCCCTTATTAACTTGTGGGCATTTTCTTCATCTGCTTCGTTTTATCTTTTATCCACGCCTTGAAAACACACTAACGGTAGACAAGTGGCATAGTCAAATCAACCAGTGTAAAACAACATGTTCGTTCCGATATTGTAGGCTACCCTCCGGTTCCGTCATTTAGGGCTTTGCATAAAAATAATCAATCAAGTGTCTGTTTGAGGTAAGAGTACGTTTCATCTATAATTCGGGAAACAAACTCCCTGGAACTCTCATTTGTAAGTTAGCTCTTCCATTCCGGACATAATTGATTGGCGGACACCTGTGTCAAACGTAGGGCTGAGCCCACTCGAGGCTCGATGGTTTGGGACGACACTCAATATGGCGGGCCCTCCCCGCGAACGCGCAGACGGAGGGATAGTGGATAGGGTTAGGGTGTAGGGGGTGGATCTAGATTGGGCCTGAGTGAGTGAGTGAGTGAGTGAGTGAGTGAGTGAGTGAGTGAGTGAGTGAGTGAGTGAGTGAGTGTCTTATACTTGTGACGGAGTATAGAGTCATACAGTAGATATCCGCTTTAGTTATCTGCATAAAATAAGTGTTTATTTCTGAAACAAGAATGATGATGATGAGTGTATGAACAGTGGTGGACCTGACTGCAATGCAATGGGGGGCGCCAGCTAAAATCTTGCCTAGGGCGCCAAATTGGTCAGGGCCGGCCCTGTGTGTGTGTGTGTGTCTGTCTGTGTGTGTGTGTGTGTGTGTGTGTGTGTGTGTGTGTGTGTGTGTGTGTGTGAGCAAACTTGTCTTACCAGCGCTCTCATATATTTTCACAAATTAATTATCATCACCAACAGAGATCAAACTCAATTTTCTCCACTTCAACGTTTACTAATCGCATTATCTCGAGATGAACGGCAAAATATCAAAGACACCATGACACACACACACACACACACACACACACACACACACACACACACACACACACACACACACACACACACACACACACACACACACACACCAGTTCAAGTCAACTTTGATATTTTTTATCTGTATAAAGGCAGCAACGCTCTGTGTAAAATCTGCCTGTTTCATCCGATTACAAGCAAAGTGTGAAGCGTTAATCAATCGACTCCTCTGACACACACACACACACACACACACACACACACACACACACACACACACACACACACACACACACAGACAGACACACACACACACACACACGCACACACACTCACTGTCTGTCTCTTTGTGGAAACACCGGATTACAAAAAGCCACTACGACGCCGTCCCCGCGATCTCGATTTTAAGATCTGAAGTCGCGATCTGACGAGAGAAAGCTTTTCACAGAACAACAGAATAGTCAGTGAAGACGAGAGAT
>CASHTC010000285.1:20000-23824 GCA_949357725.1 Hyperoplus immaculatus
GTGTGTGTGTATGTATGTGTGTGTGTGTGAGCGTCTCTCTCTACCTCTGTGTGTGTGTGTGTGTGCGCGTGTGCATGAGTCTGTTTATGTGTGTGTGCAGGTGCGTGTGCGTGAGTCTCTGTGTGTGTGTGTGTGTGTGTGTGTGTGTGAGTCTCTCTCTCTCTCTCTCTCTCTCTCTCTCTCTCTCTCTCTCTCTCTGTGTGTGTGTGTGTGTGTGTGTGTGTGTGTGTGTGTGTATAAAGCACTCCACTTCAGTGCCTAGCTATTATCTCAGAGAACAGGGGAACCCAGACAGAGGATGAGCCCAGCAGGGATTAAAAGCAAGCATGAAGACAATGCTGCTGATACAGTGGTACTCTACACACACACACCCACACACACACGGTACTACACACATACACACACACTGAGACACTCATATACACACACACATCAGCCACACACACACGCAATGCTGCTGCTACAGTGGTACTATACACACACACACACACACAAACACACACACACACATATACTCACACACACACACACACACACACACACACACACACACACACACACACACACACACACACACACACACACACACACAGTTAATAAAACCTCACTTCCCGATTTCAAGACAATGAAAAAAGCAGAAAGGAAATGTGTTGGACAATATTAGATACATGGAAACACAAATAATTTAATACAAAGCCGTGTGTGTGTGTGTGTGTGTGTGTGTGTGTACGATTTTTGTGAAGTTGCCACGATTAAAACTTCCTGGCTTCTGTTAAAGACCTACTTCACCGGTGGAAATATGAAGGTGTATCGAACTCTGAGATCCTGTGTAGTATAAATGTGCAAAACATTTTTTAAATTGGTTCATCCTAGCCTGAGAAAAGGCAGAAAGAGTGTTTTATGGTCTCGCTGTCTACATAGGATCTCAGGATTCAATACACCTTCATATTCCCACCGGTGAAGTAGGCCTTTTATAACACTTCTGTAGTCCTTTTGTTTATTGTTTCTTTTGTTAAAGATAATTTATATTAATATATATATAAAATATAATAATTTTTTGGGCATTTTCAAGCTTTATTAGACAGTACAGAGTTGAAATGGGCAGACAGAGAGAGAGAGAGAGAGAGAGAGGGGGTGACCTGCAGTAAAGGTCCACGGGTCGGATTTGAACCCACGACCACTGCAACGAAGGCCGGAGCCAATATGGTACGCGCTCTATCCACTACGCCACCGGACCTTTTAATTGGACCTACATTATTATGCTTTTTTTTTTTAGATTTTCTGACCTTTAAATTACGTTAGAATGTCGGATAGTTAAAACGATGACAAAGTAACATATACATTTGTTAATAAAATTGTTTTATCCAATAAATTTCAGTACATTTTTTAACCTTTATTTATACAGGTAAATCCCATTGAGACCGAAGACTCTTTTTCAAGGGAGACCTGTTTTCCTTTCCCACGTTACCATTCACACACACATTCATACACCGATGGCAGGCTAACTATCGGCATTCACACGAGGCAAGGTGGGTGAAGTGTCTTGCCCAAGGACACAACAACCATGACACAAGTGGCAGGGCGGGGACCGAACCACCAACCCTTTGATCATTGGCCGACCCGCTCTGCCACCTGAACCACAGTCACCCCAAAACACTAGGGTTAACACTAGGTTTTAAGGTTCAGGTATGAATTATGTATGAATTGTGTGTGTGGTACATTTTCTTAAGGACTCATTTTAGCTTTTAACCATCGGAGTGAGTACATTTATGGAAAGTGAGGACATTTAGTCCGGTTCTCACTATGGAACAGGCCTTTAAAGGGCTGTTTGAGGGTTAACACTAGGTTTTAAGGTTCAATAATAATAATAATAATAATAATTGATAGGTTTTATATAGCGCTTTTTTGTAGGTCACTCAAAGACGCTTTACATTGCATAGAATATACATAAAGGAAAAGAAAAAGAAAAACACAAAAACAAAATTTAAAAAATAGAGTCAGGTGTGGTAAGGGTGAAGTCAGGGGTCGTAAGCTTTCTTGAAGAGGTGAGTTTTGAGTTGGCTTTTGAATGAGTTTATGGAGTCTGAGTTTCGGATGTTTGGGGGGAGGGAGTTCCAGAGGGTTGGGGCAGAAATGGCAAAAGCTCTGTCTCCCAGGGTGCGGTGTTTTGATCTTGTGATGGGGGTCAGAAGGTTGGTGTTAGATGATCTGAGTTGGCGAGTGGGGGAGTGACGTTTGAGGAGGTCGGTGAGGTAGGGGGGGGCAAGGTTATTGAGGACTTTGTAGGTGATGAGCAGGATCTTGAATTGAATTCGTTGCTGTATTGGGAGCCAGTGAAGTTGTTTGAGGATGGGAGTGATGTGTTCTCTAGAGCGGGTGTGGGTGAGTAATCTGGCAGCAGAGTTTTGAACATATTGGAGTTTGTGGAGGTGGGTGGAGGGGAGGCCGTAGAGGATGCTGTTGCAATAGTCCAGTCTGGAGGTGACGAAGGCATGAATGAGTGTTTCTGCAGTGGAGGGGGAGAGAATGGGTCGGAGGCGTGCAATGTTACGGAGGTGGAAGAAAGATATTTTAGTGATGTTTTTGATGTGGGGTATGAAGGAGAGTGTAGGATCAAGGAGGACTCCAAGGTTCCGGACCAGGGGGGAGGGAGTGACTGTGTGTCCATCAATGCAAAGTGAGAGGTTTTGGGTGGAGGGGAGGCGGGATTTGGGGCCAATGATGATGATTTCCGATTTATTGCAGTTGAGTTTGAGAAAGTTGTTGTTCATCCAGGTTTTTATTGCAGTGAGACAGGTTGTGAGGGTGGAGAGAATGGCAGGAGTGATGGTTGCTGTGGAGATGTAAAGCTGGGTATCGTCGGCGTAACAGTGAAATTGTAGTCCGTGGTGGCGAAAGATGTGACCAAGGGGAAGAATGTAGAGGATGAACAGTAGGGGACCCAGAACGGAACCTTGGGGGACACCATGTGTGACTGGGATGGTTTTGGATGTGCAGTTGTTGATGGAAATGAAGTGGAATCTGTCTGAGAGGTATGATCTGAACCAGGAAAGTGCGGAGCCGGTGATGCCAATGGATGATTGCAGGCGACTGAGGAGTATGGTGTGGTTAATGGTGTCAAAGGCTGCGCTGAGGTCGAGGAGGAGGAGAATGGTGAGTGAGCCAGAGTCGGATGTGAGCAGGAGGTCATTGGTAACTTTGAGAAGAGCTGTTTCTGTGCTGTGGTGAGTTCTGAATCCGGATTGAAATGTTTCATACAGTTGGTTTGAGTGGAGATGGTGTTTGAGCTGGATGGCAACAGAACGTTCAAGCAGTTTGGAGAGGAATGGGAGGTTTGAGATGGGTCGGAAGTTGTCAGGGTTTTCAGGGTCCAGGCCGGGCTTTTTGAGGATGGGTGTGATTGCAGCAAGCTTGAAAGAAGGGGGTACCATACCAGAGGTGAGGGAGGAGTTTAAAATGTCAGTGATGAGCGGGGTGAGATTAGGGAGACAGGCTTTAACAAGGACAGAGGGGATGGGATCCAGGGGGCAGGAGGAGAATTTGATGCCAGTTAGCATTTTGGTGAGGTCAGATGGTGTTATGGGTGAGAAAGAGGAAAAACCTTGGTCTGCAGGTAGGGGGTCTGATAGTTCCGGGTCAGGGGAGGTGGGAGAGGAGGTGGAGAGCTGGCTGTGAATGTTTTCAATTTTTGAGTGGAAAAATGATAAGAAATTATTGCATTTGTCAGGGGTGAAGGAGTGTGGGATATTGTCCATTGGTTTTAGGAATTTGTTGATGGTGGAAAACAGAGTGCGGGGGTTTGAGGAGCCAGAGTGGATGATGTT
>CASHTC010000286.1:15000-21657 GCA_949357725.1 Hyperoplus immaculatus
CTCTGTCCATCTGCTACTGTTTGCTCTAGCTGTTAAAGCGAAACAGATTACAGTTACATAATTAAGACAAAGCACAGTTAGCTCTTTAGCTGTTCATACAGAAAGAAATGAGAGAGAGAGAGAGACATAGAGAGAGGGAGAGAGAGAGAAAGAGAGAGAGAGAGAGAAACATAGAGAGAGGGAGAGAGAGAGAGAAAGAGAGAGAGAGAGAGACATAGAGAGAGGGAGAGAGAGATAAAGAGAGAGAGAGAGAGACATAGAGAGAGGGAGAGAGAGAGAAAGACAGAGAGAGAGAGAGAGAGAGAGAGAGAGAGACATAGAGAGAGGGAGATAGAGAGAGAAAGAGAGAGAGAGATAGAGATAGGGCGAGAAAGAGAGAGCGAGAGAGAGAGAGAGAGAGAGAGAGAGAGAGAGCAAAACTGAATATAAGAACAAGGTCGCTAGCTGACTTTTCACTTTGACTCATTACTTGAAACGGTGGATGTCAGCTAACGGTTCATCTTTGCTTCAGTGCATATCCATGAGGTCTCTGGGCCGGACAGGAGGGTGTTAGTAGTAAAACTAGTGGTGGCTGCTATTATATCTACGCTGCCCACAATCTCTACCATTGTGTCCTTGAGCAAGACACTTAACCACCAAACTGCTGCAGGGGCGCTGTACTATGGCTGACCCTGCGCTCTGACCCCCTCTGGAGTGTGTCTGTCTGTCTGTCTGTCTGTCTGTCTGTCTGTCTGTCTGTACTATGGCTGACCCTGCGCTCTGACCCCCTCTGGTGTGTGTGTGTCTGTCTGTCTGTCTGTCTGTCTGTACTATGGCTGACCCTGTGCTCTGACCCCCTCTGGTGTGTGTCTGTCTGTCTGTCTGTCTGTCTGTCTGTACTATGGCTGACCCTTTGCTCTGACCCCCTCTGGTGTGTGTCTGTCTGTCTGTCTGTCTGTCTGTCTGTCTGTCTGTCTGTCTGTCTGTACTATGGCTGACCCTGTGCTCTGACCCCCTCTGGAGTGTGGGAACTTGAGAGGGGAGACAGTAGAATTATTTCATCAAACAACCCAAGTGTTTGAATAATAGAAACTGAGTCAGGCGTCTTCGAAGCAGAATGAATATTTACTTGTAACAGCATACAAGGGAATCTATCAATGCATCACAAGTGTAGGTTACATGATTGAGACAAAGATTGAACAGTTGTACATGAGATTATACGCAGTGAGATGGTGTGTGCGCAAACACACTAGGTTTGTGTGTTCAGGACATTTTTAATTAGGCAAATATTCCTAGAAACTCATATCAGCAGGTCATACAATATCCTTGAAAACAGAATATGGGAAACTTAGGGAGTCTGTTTTACTCCCCCATTAACTCTCAACCTCTGTGCACATGAATGTGTCATACCTCTGTATGTGCCAAACTCTTATTAGGCAGTTTTCTTCTCCAAGGCTAAACAACAAGTTGTAGCAAAACACTTTGGAGTTCTTTAAGTTACTGGGACAAAGTTCAACAGGCAGAAAGCATACATTGAGCATTAAAATATTATACAATCATAAGGCAAATTAATTTCCAGTAACAAGGGGAGATGAGGAAAAGACAAATTGCAATGTGACCATTGACTAGTAAAGTAACTTAACTTAACTTATACTGTAGCACACATTCAGTGGCACAAGCTAAGCTAACTAGCAACAGTAAAAGTTATGACATGTGTGTGTCGGTGTGTGTGAGTGTGTGAGTGAGTGAGTGAGTGTGTGAGTGAGTGAGTGAGTATGTGAGTGAGTGAGTGAGTGAGTGTGTGAGTGAGTGAGTGAGTGAGTGAGTGAGTGAGTGGCACAAGCTAAGCTAACTAGCAACACTAAAATGTATGTCTTACAACAATGAATGCCACTTATATTGATGTGAGGATGAACGCGCACATAAAAAAGATTTGAAAAGATTTATAACAGCAATAAACTTGAACTAACAGCTGTTTTTCATGATATAGGACACACACACACACAAACCGACACACACACACACATACACACACACACACATATTCACTCTAACAAACACACAGACACACACACACACACACACACACACACACATACACACAGCCACACTCTCTCTCACTCTCTCTCTCTCTCTCTCTCTCTCTCTCTCTCTCTCTCTCTCTCTCTCTCTCTCTCTCTCTCTCTCTCTCTCTCTCTCTCACACACACACCTACAGTCACATACTCACTCTCTCTCTCTCACACACACACACACACACACACACACACACACACACACACACACACACACACACACACACACACAATGATGAGTAATAAGTGAATGCCCCAATTATCCCAGCAGGGTTTTGCATATTCACTGTATAAAGCAATGAGCTGTTGTTCTATGGTCAAGGTTGAAAAACAAATGCTTAATTCAACCTGTGTGTGTGTGTGTGTGTGTGTGTGTGTGTGTGTGTGTGTGTGTGTGTGTGTGTGTGTGTGTGTGTGTGTGTTGAAGAGAATGAGGCAGTAAACACAAGCAGTAGTTCAACAGCGGGGAGATACACAGAATGACAAAGGGATGAACATTATACAAAGTGAGAGAGAGAATGTGTGTGTGTGTGTGTGATTGTGAGTGAGTGAGTGTGTGAGTGAGTGAGTGAGTGAGTGAGTGAGTGTGTCTCTTTGAGAGAGAGTTAGTTTGAAAAAAGAGAGAGTGAAAGAGAGGGAGAGAGAGTTAGTTTGAAAAGACAGTGTGTGTTTCCCTCCTGGGTAGCAGCTAGTGACACCAGTGAGGGATGACTTTTGGGAGGAGCTCGGGCCATATGGTGAAGTGGAGCCCGCAGGGAGGCAGCCGCACGCATTAACATTACACAACACACACACACACAACACACACACACACACACACACACACACATTGCTTTGTACACACATTCACACACACACACACATTCACACACACACTGCATAGAGAGAGACACACACACACACACACACACACACTCCAACATTCACACACACACATTGCTTTGTACACGCACACACTCACACACACACAAACACAGAGACACTTACAACACCACACACTCACCACACACACACTGCATAGAGAGAGAGAGAGAGAAGGAGAGAGAGAGAGAGAGAGAGAGAGAGAGAGACACACACACACACACACACACACACACACACACACACACACACACACACACACACACACACACACACACACACACATACACACTCACTCACCACACACACACACTGCATAGAGAGAGAGAGAGAGAGAGAGAGAGAGAGAGACACACACACACACACACACTGCACTGCGGCTTGGGACACTCGGGAACATTGACAATGACATCAGGGCTTGTCCCACCTCTGTGTGCCATGCTGACACCAACTGGCAAACCGCCCAAATTCTCTCTTGTTTTTTTTAGTTTTTTTTTTTTTTCACTCCAAAGTATGACATGTCCGTATTGACGGCCGAATAAAAAGATCGGGGGAATTTTCTCATGTTTATTAGGCTTCATCGATTGCAGTTATTTTAATGGTTTTGCTATAAATGCTTACCAAATTCTCTCTTTTTTTTTTTTTTTACTTTTTTCACTCGAAATAATGACCAACCCATATAAATGGGAATAAAAAGAACGGGCATTTTATTTATTTTTTTTTTTTTTTTTTTTTTTTTTTTTTTTGATATTTATGTTGTTGTTATCGATTGTCCATCCATCCATCTTCTACCGCTTGTCCCGTTGGGGGGTCGCGGGGGGGGGCTGGAGCCAATCCCAGCTGCATCGGGCGAGGGCAGGGTACACCCTGGACAGTTCGCCAGGTTGTTATCGATTGCAGTTATTTAATTTTCTTGCTATATAGGTTTATTTTATTTCGTCTGTACTTTTTTTTTTTTTTTTTTTTTTTTTTTAGATTTTTTTTTTGGCATTTTTTATGCTTTATTGATAGTGTAGAGACAGAGTTGAAATGGGGCAGAGAGTTGAGTGGACATTGCAGAGAACGACCGCGGGGCTGGAATCAAACCCGGGTCCGCTGCTGGCCGAGGGCCCATGGGAGGGGGGGGGGGGGGGGGGGGGCGCCCTACCAACTGAGCTAAGGGCGCCTCCATTTTTTTTCTCTTCTTATACTACCAGTGCTTTTTTTATTTTTTTATTATACTGTTATCAATTCACTGCATTCATTTCACCATTTTATATAAATGTTAATCCGTAGCTGTGTGAAGCCTTTTCGGTTATTTTGTTTCTAATTATCCAGGACTTCCATTACATTTAAACTCCACGTTCAATGACTTTAAAGGTGCAGTGTGTAATATGACATCATCAAGAAAGTTCTACAAAGTTCTAGAATGCAACACTCCCTGGGTAACCCCCACCCCTTTAGAATAATAACAGAAGCTACAGTGGCCTTCAAGGACAAGAACAATTCTAAATTTTAAACAATGCACCTGATGACATTTCCAAACCATGACACTCTCAAGATGGCGGAACTAGGCCTTGGTCCAAAATATGCAGAAATATGGACATATATGAGACCCTTTCTAAGGGAAAAAATAATAATTCCAAACTATTTTTTTCAGCTATTATGCACTAAATTAAATGTACTTATGGATATTATAATTACTTTCTACAAAATCTGCTAGGAAATAAAACCCAAAATTCTACACACTGCAGGTTTAGATTTCAAATAAGTCTTATTTCATCCTCATTCTGCATATAGTTACTCAGACCCACTCACTCAGAGAACGGCCAGGGGACCGACCTTTAAAAACAACACGTGTGGTCATTTTAATGCTGTAAGCTCTTAAGGCCCCCCCCCCCCCCCCCACAAACAAACAACACACACACACACACACACACACACACACACACACACACACACACACCTACACACACACCCCTACACCCCCCCTACACACACACAGACACACATACACTCACTCACTCACTCACTCACTCACTCACTCACTCACAAACACACCACCACACACACACACACCCCTGCACCCCCCTACACACACACACACACACACACACACACACTCACTCACTCACTCACTCACACTCACTCACTCACTCACTCACAACACACACACACACACACACACACACACACACACACACACACACACACACACACAGTCATAATAGCGCCACGTTTCACACCAAAAGCGCCACTGTCGTTAAATCAATAAGTCATTACCTTTAATGGGATATAGCACTTTGAAAAAAACTCATTGAAAACAGCTCCATTCACCACAGCAGCCTGGACTCGCCTACTGTTGTTGCAGCAGTGTGTGTGTGTGTGTGTGTGTGTGTGTGTGTATATGTGTGTGTGTGTGTGTGTGTGTGTGTATATGTGTGTGTGTGTGTGTGTGTGTGTGTGTGTGTGTGTGTGTGTGGATAGAAATAAACAGCGTGGCTACAAATCCATAGGGCTAATAATTTGGTCAACTTTGTAATACACTCTCTTCCCTAAAACCAATACAGCCGTTTAACCATGATCAGATTTCAAACAAAAAGTAGTCGTGTGTGTGGTTGTGTGTGTGTGTGTGTGTGTGTTTGTTTGTGTGGGTGTGTGTGTGTGTGTGTGCGCCTAATTGTGTGTGTGTGTGTGTTTGTGTGCAACAAATAGGCTTTTCAATGAACAATAGTTGACACACACACACACACACACACACACACTCTGTAGAACTTATTACCAAGCAACAGTAATATGGTTAAGCCTGAGTTCTTATTTGTTTTCTTAACTTGATTACCGAGAGTTTGTACTTTGTTAAAAGTTGACTCAGTGATTCTGGAGAACGCTTGTTGTCAAAATCACTTCATGTCAAAAGCAGTGAGTATCTCCCAGAGGAAAAATGAGAGAAGTTTCAGAAATATTCAAAAGTTCCTTGAAAGCACCTTTAAAGTAGCAGTGTGTAGAATATATTGAGCTCTTGGGTGGAGGATTTGGGGAGAAAATGGCAGTTGGGATAGAGATTTGAATCCAAATACCTCAACCGCTCCACTTGTTCTCTTTGGTCCCTCCCCTATGGTCCCTCCCTGACACGCTCTACACCAACAAAGTCGTGCCAAAGTGAATGGACAGTCCCAACAGCCAATAAGAACATAGAATCGGAGCCTCGCTCTGATTGGTCAGACAGCTCATGTTAACTTTGACCAATCAGAAATCACGTACCCCAGCTTTAATTGATTTGTTTTGTCTTTCAAAAAACAGACCGCAAACAAAATAGTGCTCCATCCAAACTGAGATATGTGCAATAGTGAGTGAGTGTCTGAAATGTGTTGTGGCCGGTTTGAGAGGGTATTGATTTGTATAAGAGGAAAAAATGACTGTGTGTGTGTGTGTGTGTGTGTGTGTGTGTGTGTGTGTGTGTGTGTGTGTGTGTGAAAAATGACTGGGCATTCAATTCCAATCAAAAGGCTTCGTGGCAGCCCGCCCAGTTCTGTTACTGGGTGAAAAAAAGACACACACACACACACACACACACACACACACACACACACACACACACACACACACACACACTCACACACACACACAACACACACTGTATTATATGTAAAGCAAATTGAAATGCGCAAAAAAGAGCCGGAACTATCATTGTGTTTTTCGACCATCTGAGCCACCGTACTTTGCCTTTTTCAGACATGTATATAGGCTACATCATCTTTCCTCTG
>CASHTC010000286.1:26857-31857 GCA_949357725.1 Hyperoplus immaculatus
TTTCCTAGCAGATTTTGTAGAAAGTAATTATAATATCCATAAGTACATTTAATTTAGCGCATAATAGCTGAAAAAAATGTTTTGAATTATTACTTTTCCCCTTAGAAAGGGTCTCATATATGTCCATATTTCTGCATATTTTGGACCAAGGCCTAGTGCCGCCATCTTGAAAGTGTCATAGTTGGAATGTCATCAGGTGCATTGTTTAACCCTCTGAACCCCAGGGCTATTTTGGCCGTTTTGCATACTTTTGATCAATCCTTACTAAACTACAGTAAGACATGTTTATCATGCCAAAGTTTGGTATATTTTTGTTCAGAACGCCCTAACCTATATGACCTGATAGTTATGTCTTTCATTTTGACATGTTAAATGATCGTATTGGACCAAAAACAACATGATAAATGTAAAAAACGTATTAAAAAATATATCATTTCTACCATGGGTAACTCAAACATTCATATTGAATTGTTTTGAAAGCTGAAAATAAATACATGGAATGTTTTTTATGGTAATTTAAAAGTTTGATTGAGGTGGCGTCAACCTTCATACACATTTTATGAATAAATAAAATACAAAGGGGCGTTTTCCCCAAATTCCTCAAATTGCTGTCCATCATGACACAGAGGGCACATACAAAAATGTGAAGCTTGTGTTTGGTATATTTTGTTTCAGTAAAACGTCACCTACATTACCTGCCAGTTTTTTTTTTCAATTTGACATAATATTTGAACATTCTAACCTTTATTTCTACAGGTAAATCCCATTGAGTCCGAAGACTCTTTTTCAAGGGAGACCTGTTCCCATTCCCACGTTACCATTCACACACACATTCATACAGCGATAGCAGGCTAACTATCGACATTCCCACGTGGCAAGGTGGGTGAAGTGTCTTGCCCAAGGACTATGACAACTATGACACAGGTGGCAGGGCGGGGATCGAACCTCCAACCCTTTGATCATCGGCCGACCCGCTCTACCAACTGAGCCACAGTCGCCCAAACATTATGGACCCAAACCACAAAAAAAAGGAAAACATTTTTTTTTTTTTTCATATATGCCTTTTTATTAAACAAAGCTAGGCCTAGGTAGACCTATATGATAAAACATACAGTATATGGATACATATATGACACGTATGTGTAAAGAACAGAGTATTAGGCTACTGTGTCTGTAGGCTACACGTTATGAAGGCTGGCTGCTGTGTGTGTACTCAGTGCTTCAGTCAGACAACAATGGCTTTATGTAGCCTACATATAGTCATACTTTGACTCTGAGAATGAACTGTCCTCCTCCGTCATGTCAAAGAACAAGCTGATAGCTTGACTTACGTTCAAAGTTTTCTTCAATATGACTAAAACATTCTCAGTAGTCTATCTTCAAACCTCTCAGTACCTCTCAATCTTCCTCCTGTCAATTGTGTTAGCTAGCAGCCTCGTCTCTCTCTCGCATAGAGACTCTCCCACAGCTCCGCCCCCTGTCACTCTTCTCCTTCGTCTCTTTTGGTGTAGCTTCGTATCACTCCGCCAACCCCTGCCCCTCCTCCTCCCCTCCCTGGTAAATGCAGCCTGTTGAGTAGGAACTAGTTTCCGGCATCATTTTCTGATCGTAAAATGACAAAATAATGGCCGCGACCATCGAATTCTCATACTTTTGAGCCGGCGAAAATAAAATAGATATGTATCAACTTCAAACCATTATATCTCTGGTTATACTGGGTCGATTTAAATGAAACAAAGACTGGCATATAGCTTTAAGCCAGTACTTTCGACACACACCGTCGGCGCTTTAGTTTCTATGCTGCGTCGGATCGAATGTGATCACGTGATCAGCACGTCAAGTAACGCAATGCTGCGTTGACCGAGTTCCAAGGGTTAAAATGTAGAATTGTTCTTGTCCTTGAAGGCCACTGTAGCTTCTGTTATTATTCTGAAGGGTTGGGGTTACCCAGGGAGCGTTGCATTCTAGAACTTTGTAGAACTTTCTTGATGATGTCATATTACACACTGCACCTTTAAGAGCCTCTGTCCATCTGCTACTGTTTGCTCTAGCTGTTAAAGCGAAACAGATTACAGTTACATAATTAAGACAAAGCACAGTTAGCTCTTTAGCTGTTCATACAGAAAGAAATGAGAGAGAGAGAGAGAGAGAGACATAGAGAGAGGGAGAGAGAGAGAAAGAGAGAGAGAGAGAGAAACATAGAGAGAGGGAGAGAGAGAGAGAAAGAGAGAGAGAGAGAGACATAGAGAGAGGGAGAGAGAGATAAAGAGAGAGAGAGAGAGACATAGAGAGAGGGAGAGAGAGAGAAAGACAGAGAGAGAGAGAGAGAGAGAGAGAGAGAGACATAGAGAGAGGGAGATAGAGAGAGAAAGAGAGAGAGAGATAGAGATAGGGCGAGAAAGAGAGAGCGAGAGAGAGAGAGAGAGAGAGAGAGAGAGAGAGCAAAACTGAATATAAGAACAAGGTCGCTAGCTGACTTTTCACTTTGACTCATTACTTGAAACGGTGGATGTCAGCTAACTGTTCATCTTTGCTTCAGTGCATATCCATGAGGTCTCTGGGCCGGACAGGAGGGTGTTAGTAGTAAAACTAGTGGTGGCTGCTATTATATCTACGCTGCCCACCATCTCTACCATTGTGTCCTTGAGCAAGACACTTAACCACCAAACTGCTGCAGGGGCGCTGTACTATGGCTGACCCTGCGCTCTGACCCCCTCTGGAGTGTGTCTGTCTGTCTGTCTGTCTGTCTGTCTGTCTGTCTGTACTATGGCTGACCATGCACTCTGACCCCCTCTGGTGTGTGTGTGTCTGTCTGTCTGTCTGTCTGTCTGTACTATGGCTGACCCTGTGCTCTGACCCCCTCTGGTGTGTGTCTGTCTGTCTGTCTGTCTGTCTGTACTATGGCTGACCCTTTGCTCTGACCCCCTCTGGTGTGTGTCTGTCTGTCTGTCTGTCTGTCTGTCTGTCTGTACTATGGCTGACCCTGTGCTCTGACCCCCTCTGGAGTGTGGGAACTTGAGAGGGGAGACAGTAGAATTATTTCATCAAACAACCCAAGTGTTTGAATAATAGAAACTGAGTCAGGCGTCTTCGAAGCAGAATGAATATTTACTTGTAACAGCATACAAGGGAATCTATCAATGCATCACAAGTGTAGGTTACATGATTGAGACAAAGATTGAACAGTTGTACATGAGATTATACGCAGTGAGATGGTGTGTGCGCAAACACACTAGGTTTGTGTGTTCAGGACATTTTTCATATCAGCAGGTCATACAATATCCTTGAAAACAGAATATGGGAAACTTAGGGAGTCTTTTTTACTCCCCCATTAACTCTCAACCTCTGTGCACATGAATGCGTCATACCTCTGTATGTGCCAAACTCTTATTAGGCAGTTTTCTTCTCCAAGGCTAAACAACAAGTTGTAGCAAAACACTTTGGAGTTCTTTAAGTTACTGGGACAAAGTTCAACAGGCAGAAAGCATACATTGAGCATTAAAATATTATACAATCATAAGGCAAATTAATTTCCAGTAACAAGGGGAGATGAGGAAAAGACAAATTGCAATGTGACCATTGACTAGTAAAGTAACTTAACTTAACGTATATTGTAGCACACATTCAGTGGCACAAGCTAAGCTAACTAGCAACAGTAAAAGTTATGACATGTGTGTGTCGGTGTGTGTGTGTGTGTGATTGTGTGTGAGTGAGTGAGTGAGTGAGTGAGTGAGTGAGTGGCACAAGCTAAGCTAACTAGCAACACTAAAAGGTATGTCTTACAACAATGAATGCCACTTATATTGATGTGAGGATGAACGCGCACATAAAAAAGATTTGAAAAGATTTATAACAGCAATAAACTTGAACTAACAGCTGTTTTTCATGATATAGGACACACACACACACACACATACACACATATTCACTCTAACAAACACACACACACACACAGACACATACACACAGCCACACTCTCTCTCTCTCTCTCTCTCTCTCTCTCTCTCTCTCTCTCTCTCTCTCTCTCTCTCTCTCTCTCTCTCTCTCTCTCACACACACACACACACACACATACTCTCTCTCTCTCTCTCTCTCACACACACATCACTCTAACAAACACACACATTCAAACACATAGACAAACACAAACACACACACACACACACACACACACACACACACACATACACACAAACTCTCTCTCTCTCTCTCACACACACACACACACACACACACACACACACACACACACAATGATGAGTAATAAGTGAATGCCCCAATTATCCCAGCAGGGTTTTGCATATTCACTGTATAAAGCAATGAGCTGTTGTTCTATGGTCAAGGTTGAAAAACAAATGCTTAATTCAACCTGTGTGTGTGTGTGTGTGTGTGTGTGTGTGTGTGTGTGTGTGTGTGTGTGTGTGTGTGTTGAAGAGAATGAGGCAGTAAACACAAGCAGTAGTTCAACAGCGGGGAGATACACAGAATGACAAAGGGATGAACATTATACAAAGTGAGAGAGAGAATGTGTGTGTCGGTGTGAGTGAGTGAGTGAGTGTGTGAGTGTGTGAGTGAGTGAGTGAGTGAGTGAGTGAGTGAGTGAGTGAGTGAGTGTGTCTCTTTGAGAGAGAGTTAGTTTGAAAAAGAGAGAGTGAAAGAGAGGGAGAGAGAGTTAGTTTGAAAAGACAGTGTGTGTTTCCCTCCTGGGTAGCAGCTAGTGACACCAGTGAGGGATGACTTTTGGGAGGAGCTCGGGCCATATGGTGAAGTGGAGCCCGCAGGGAGGCAGCCGCACGCATTAACATTACACACACACACACACACACACACACACATTGCTTTGTACACACATTCACACACACACACACATTCACACACACACTGCATAGAGAGAGACACACACACACACACACACACACACACACACACACTCCAACATTCACACACACACATTGCTTTGTACACGCACACACACACACACACACAAACACAGAGACACT
>CASHTC010000286.1:41857-44357 GCA_949357725.1 Hyperoplus immaculatus
TAAAAATGTTTGCACATTTATACTGCATAGGATCTCAGAGTTCAATACACCTTCATATTTCCACCGCTGAAGTAGGTCTCTAACTATTTTAAGGAATGGCACACTCCTCTGTCCCATGCACTATTGATGTGTTTTCTTGCGTTTGCATAATATTTGGGCTGAGGCGAGAGGCGAGGGAACACCTGTTTTGAGGCGGCATCCAGATGGTTAGCACGTCTAAATGCATTTAATATGGTGTCACTCTAATCTGAATATCTGAATATAGCATAGTGAGCACATCAAAACCCTAGGCCTTAGGGGTGTGTGTGAGTGTGTGTGTGGGGGGGAGTGTGTGTGTGTGTCACATAAAAACCTAGGCGGCAACGTAGGAGTCCATATGCTATCATACAAGAAACATGTGTGGGGGGGGGCAGGAAGGGGGCGTAAGTGAGTGAGTGAGTGAGTGAGTGAGTGAGTGAGTGAGTGAGTGAGTGATAGGTTTATCCAACTTGCTTGTAAGACAAGGAAACCCAGGCGTTAGTTCAGCCAGACAAATGAGACAGACACAATGATGATATAGTGAGACCACATGATCATGTTACTTGCCTTAGGATTAGGACAAGGAGAGAGGTATGGCGCAACTGGTGTTACGTCGCCAATCCGGAAACCAACTCTGAAATCTCTCCGTGTCCGAGGTCCGTTTTTATTCAGTTACATGGTGCATACGAACATGACTTTGTGTGTACATTACAACTAATGATTGACTGATGTTTCTGAGAGCTTGTTTGTTTATCCCAGCTGGGGCATGGCAGTACGTTCTGACCAGGTCACTTCTGGCCACGACAATCCCAGCACACATAGTTTTAAACGACACGTCATGTATCAGCTTATTTTGGATCATGGTTACATAATGAAAAACATTTAACCCCTTACATTTCCCACTTTTTTCCATTATTAACCATATTACAACATTTTAGCAGTTTTCAGGGGCGTTGGACATTGATTATCTTCCGTCTTTATTCATTTCAGTGATTGTCCCATTCTCTAGGGGGCGGGTCTTCATGAGATCACACAGTCTGTCTGTTGGTTCGTGTGTGAATCAGCTGATGTTGATATGTTAGTGCAGACGTAACAATCCCTTTCTGTGGCATTGGAGCTTTGGTTTCTCTCTGGTGATTATGACCTTCTCGTTTTACCCATTGCTGTCATTCCTCTTCACCCTAGGTCTCGTCTGTGGGCTTTGAATCTCTTCGGCCAGAATTGAGACAAGTATCTCCTAAGCAAGAAAACCTCCCTTTGTAGTCTGGTCTTTGCAACCACCGCACTGGGGAGCATAAAACACGAATGTTTATTCTCCTCAGGGCTACGAGGTGACAGAGAGACAGGCAGCAAAATGGGCTTGAGTCCGTCACTAATCAGTTAATTCTGAGCTGATAATAGAATTGTTCTTCAAATTGTCCGATGTGTATGTGTCCGCTGTTGTCAGGAATGTTCATGACTTCCTGTAGTGGGTGACTTGGATATTGTAGTTCTTTTGACTTGGCTGTAGTTGGAAGTTTGTCAGTAGGGCAGGGCCTTCCCAATGCGCAGCTCCAACTTTGCACTTTGCCCCCTGGCAACAGCTCGTCCAATGCAGCTTCCTAGGACATAGGAAAAACTCGCAGTTATTTGCTCTCGTAACTATGTTAGATTTACAAAGAGTTCTGTCATTCATTCGGTCAGTTCTCTGTTCTCTGATTCTGCATTATCACATGTTTCGACGTCATCAATCAGATATACATACTCTACACAAAAGCTTTTTGAAATTGTGTACAGTTGTATGCCCATATGGAATATATTTGTTACTATAGAGACATGTTCCCTACTTCTGAGTCATTGTTACGACCCATGACTCATCCTAATCACTATTTTTTAATTAATTCTATAATTCTTTATCTTTTCCAAGTATGGCTCGTTCTTCTATCCATTTCCGTTTGGTTTTCTGTCTGCATATGCACAAACAATTGCTTCACAGATGCTTCTCTGATCACAAGGGGAGGGTTTTAAAATAAAATCTTTTTTATTTTTCTTTATTTATTAAACAGTTTGGAGAGACAAAGTTGAAATGGGGTAAACACTTTGCTCTTTGAAGACCAATTTCACACATAAAATAAAATAAAAACCTAATCATAATGTCTTTGGTTTATAATTATAATTTTTATCTTGTCAATTTAAAATATTCAATATACTTCCTATAAGTAATAAGCATACTGGATAAGTATCTCGGCAGAACCTCCTCAATTCACTACTGTTCATGCTTAAGACGTTATTATCTTAATATTCCTTTATCTGATTTATATACCTTCAAGCCATCAATGTTATTTAGTTTCAAGTCTATTCAATTACTATTTAATTATTTTATTTAACCCTGTCTTTCGACTTATTCATACTTTCATGCTGTTTGAGCATTCACACGTATTCTCAGCAGGAAATGCATTTTCTAGTTCACATTGTTTCTTTTCCTTCCCTGCTTTTTGTCAAC
>CASHTC010000287.1:5000-7500 GCA_949357725.1 Hyperoplus immaculatus
AAGTCCTTCTCCATGGTTTCTCCGAACTTCTCCCACACCCGCTGCTTTGCCTCTGTCACGGCAGAGGCTGCAGCCCTTCGGGCCTGTCGGTACCTTGCAACTGCCTCAGGAGTCCCCCGTGATAACATATCCCGGAAGCACTCCTTCTTCAGTCGGACGGCTTCCCTGACCACCGAGGTCCACCACGGCGTTCGAGGGTTACCGCCCCTTGAGGCACCTAAGACCTTGAGACCACAGCTGCCTGCCGCGGCTTCAGCAATGGAAGTTTTGAACATCGACCACTCGGGTTCAATGCCCCCAACCTCCACAGGGATGCTAGAAAAGCTCTGCTGGAGGTGCGAATTAAAGATCTCTTGAACAGGGGCCTCCGCCAGACGTTCCCAGTTCACCCGCACTACCCGTTTGGGCTTACCAGGTCTGTCCAGAGTCTTCCCCCACCCTTTGACCCAACTCACAACCAGATGGTGATCAGTTGACAGCTCTGCCCCTCTCTTCACCCGAGTGTCCAAAACATGCGGCCTCAGATCAGATGATACGATCACGAAATCGATCATCGACCTTCGGCCTAGGGTGCTCTGGTACCATGTACACTTATGAGCATCCTTATGTTCGAACATGGTGTTCGTTATAGACAAACCATGACCAGCACAGAAGTCTAACAACAAACGACCGCTCGGGTTCAGATCGGGGAGGCCGTTCCTCCCAATCACGCCTCTCCAGGTGTCTCCATCATTGCCCACGTGCGCGTTAAAGTCTCCCAGCAGAACTATGGAGTCCCCTACCGGAGCCCCATGCAGGACTCCGTTCAGGGTCTCCAAGAAGGCCGGATACTCCGAACTGCTGTTCGGTGCATACGCACAGACAACAGTCAGAGTCTTCCCCCCCACAACCCGGAGGCGTAGGGAGGCGACCCTCTCGTCCACCGGGGTAAACTCCAACGTAGTAGCGCCCAGCCGGGGGCTCGTGAGTATCCCCACACCGGCCCGGCGCCTCACACCTTGGGCAACTCCAGAGAAAAATAGAGTCCAACCCCTGTCCAGAAGTACGGTTCCAGAACCAAGACTGTGCGTGGAGGTCAGCCCCACCAGATCTAATTGGTAGCGCTCCACCTCCCGCACCAGTTCCAGCTCCTTCCCCCACAGCGAGGTGACGTTCCACGTCCCCAAAGCCAGCCTCTGCCGCCCGGGTCTGGTCCGTCGTGGTCCCCGCCCTTCACTGCCACCCATAAGGCAGCGCACCCGACCCCAGCGGGGTCAAAAAAACAAAACATTTTTAAATCAAACACATTGATAACCCGAGAGGCTGAGTCAGAGGCAGAGGCAGAGGCTGAGGGAGAGGCAGAGGCTGAGGCTGAGGCAGAGGCTGAGGGAGAGGCAGAGGCAGAGGCTGAGGCAGAGGCAGAGGCAGAGGCTGAGGCTGAGGCTGAGGCTGAGGCTGAGGCAGAGGCAGAGGCAGAGGCAGAGGCAGAGGCAGAGGCTGAGGCTGAGGCTGAGGCTGAGGCAGAGGCTGAGGCAGAGGCTGAGGCTGAGGGAGAGGCTGAGTCAGAGGCAGAGGCAGAGGCTGAGGCAGAGGCTGAGGCAGAGGCTGAGGCTGAGTCAGAGGCTGAGGCAGAGGCTGAGGCTGAGGCTGAGGCTGAGGCAGAGGCTGAGTCAGAGGCAGAGGCAGAGGCTGAGGCAGAGGCTGAGGCAGAGGCTGAGGCTGAGGCAGAGGCAGAGGCTGAGGGAGAGGCAGAGGCTGAGGCAGAGGCTGAGGCTGAGGCTGAGGCTGAGGCTGAGGCTGAGTCAGAGGCAGAGGCAGAGGCTGAGGCAGAGGCTGAGGCTGAGGCTGAGGCAGAGGCAGAGGCTGACGTGAGTGTTTGTGTTTTCAGGGTCTATAACGTGGAAACAGGGAAACTGAAGAAATGTCTGAAAGGATCGTCCAGTGATGAAGGAGCTCTGCTGAAGGTAAGGAGTTTCCCTAAAACTGGCCACAGATAGGTGTCTCAGGTGGCAGAGGGGGTTGGCCGATGATCAAAGGGTTGGAGGTTCGATCCCCGCCCTGCCACTTGTGTCATAGTTGTTGTGTCCTTGGGCAAGACACTTCACCCATCTTGCCTCGTGTGAATGTCGATAGTTAGCCTGCTGCTATCGGTGTATGAATGTGTGTGTGAATGGTAACGTGGGAAAGGAAAACAGGTCTCCCTTGAAAAAGAGTCTTCGGTCTCAATGGGATTTACCTGAAGAAATAAAAGTTAAAAAAAATTTAAAAAAATTAAAAATAGTATGGTGCATTCCAGTAGAGCTGCAACGATTAATCGATTATTAAAATAATCGCCAACTATTTTGATAATTGATTAATCGTTTCGAGTAATTTTTAAATAAATAATGTCCAGATTCTCTGATTTCAGCTTCTCAAATGTGAATATTTTCTGGTTTCTTTGATCCTATTATGACAGTAAACTGAAATATCTGTGTGTTTTGGACATAACAATACATTTGAGGACGTCAACATGGGCTTTGGA
>CASHTC010000288.1:0-67500 GCA_949357725.1 Hyperoplus immaculatus
CATCTTTCTGAGCCCCAGTTCCTATGTTTTCGTGCATAGTTGAGTTGCTTGGCCTTGCTTCCATGTCCGAGGACCCCCTGAAGACCACTTGTCCGGACAGTAAATGGGTGTACCCACTTGCTTTCAGTTCTGAGCTGAGGGAAATAAGTGTGATAAGATAAGATGTGTTCTTCATCTGCTGCTCTAAGTTTCCTTTGCCGACCACTGCGTCTACAATATTCAACGTTGACCTTTACTTTGTGCTTCGTCAAAACAGCAGCATGTTGTGAAACCCCTCTGCTTTCAAATCTGTGTCTGTCGGAGACCCTGCGTATACAGTATACCTTCCCTTTCCCCTCATTTAGCATTTTCTACAATTGATGAAAAAAGAAACAATGATTATTTATATTTTTGAAAGCATTCTTAGTTTACAGCACCTGCCACCTGTTCTGATGTAACCTGCTTTGACACACACACACACACACACACACACACACACACACACACACACACACACACAAGTGAGGACACTCTTTGACAGAAAGCATTCCCTAGCCCCTTACCCTCAGCCAAAACTCGAAATGCCTTATCCCAACCTCAAACTCACCCTAACACATACCTGAACCTTAAAATCTAGTTGTAACCCCCACTCAGCCCTTTAAAGACCTTTCCAACCATTCATCCAACCATTCATTCAATCATTCATTCAACCATTCATTCAATCATTCATTCAACCATTCATTCAACCATTCATTCAACCTTTATTTATAATTAGAGATCATTGAGGGGCGATACTCATTTCTGTTCCGGAAAACAGTGAGAACTGTCAAAATAAGTCCTCACCGTGAAACGATTAAAAGAAGTCCCCTCTTGGCACCTTCTTTAAGAAAATTTAAAAGGCATATTTAAATTAATATTCTGACAATATACCTTAAAAGGTTAGTTTTCTGTAGTATTTATTTATTTATTAATGAACAGGAATAGAGGTCCACACTTGGTCAATGTAAACCGATAGTCCACTCTTGGTCATGTAGGAATGTACAGCATATTAGATATTTCATTTTATATAGTTTAATTTGAGGGATTTTGTCCCCACTGGGAATAAAAACTATTTATCAGAGGCACATCTCAACATGTTCTGCACTTCCTCAATAAACCACACACGCACACGCACACACACACACACACACACACAGACACACACACACACACACACACAGGTTGAGGGTGTGTTGAGATGTGCCTCTGATAAATAGTTTTTATTCCCAGTGGGGAAAAATCCCTCAAATTAAACTATATTTCAAATATCTAATATACTGTACATTCCTACATAACCAACAGGGGACTATCGGTCTACATTGACCAAGTGTGGACCTCTATTCCTGTACATAAAAAAAAAATAAAAAATAAAAATAAAATATATGTTTTAAGGTCTATTGTAAGAATATATTAATTTAAATATGCCTTTTTTATTTCTTTTAAAGAAGGTGCCAAAAGGGGACTTCAATCCTTGAACAATACATATTAAAGATACATAAAGAGGGGACTTCATTCACTGCAGCAGTGGAGCTGTCAGACCTTTAGCGTCACCAAATCTGAGACACACACACACACACACACACACACACACACACACACACACACACACACATCACATCACACACTCCTGCATTGCACTGGGGCCTGTTTCAGGTAGCTGGTTTTGAGGCAACCCAGAGTTTGTTCGCTCTGAGTTGGTGGAAACTCTGGGTTTTCCGTTTCAGGTAGCAGGTTCAGTGCAACCGAGAGTCAGTTACTGCGGCAACATACGCCGTGGGTCTAACCTGCTGGATAGGTGGTTAGACCTACCCGAGTTTGTTTTCACTTTACGCTGCAGCTCCGACTGAAGAAAGAGTGTCACTGTCACACGCGTCCCTGTACAGTTTGAAGCAAAATCACTCTATAGAAATCTCCATCGGGATGTTTTTATCATTTCCTGATGATTTTACGTTTGACCAATCATTTATCTGATCAGTAGCCTTGTTCTCAGCCCTCGGTCCGTTCATATAGGCGGCCACCTTACACATCGTGACATGCTCTACATTCAGATTAATAAACCTATTTGTAGCCTATTGTATGTTTTTTAACGTCTGTGCCACTGAACAGATTTATGTCAGGTGGATTCATGTAACGCTGCGGCTGAACGCGATCGTTGTAGTTCACTTGTGCGATCCTAAAGTCACAGACAAGCCTCGTTAAATAGCCTAATATGAATATAAAAATTATATAATTATTTAAACTGTGATCACTTGAGGAAAATGGATCTGGTAATAAATCAATCAGGCTCTTCAATGGAAACTGTCACCTAATGTGTCTTGACGTTAATGTATTTCACTCCCCATTTAAAAGAAGCGACAGTCTGTTCTGGCAGCTTTATTACTTTACAGCTGATATGCGTAACTTTTTAAAATAGACTATGGCTTCTCATACGGAAGCAAAATGATTATCTTGACAAAAAATGTTTGCTCTGTTTTTTTCTGAATTGCCGAGGAGATTAGATCAGAGTTATGAGACAATACCCCGTTAATTCTTCTCCATAGGCTACCATAAACTCATTCGTTAATATTTCTAACTCTAGTGGGAGGAGCGGAGATTTCTTTTTTTCTTTTTTGAGAAGTGGAGAAGTGGGAGGATCAATCATTTGTTTCTTCTGTTTCCATGGTGAATCATGTTATCAGCGATCCATTGACGATGGCTTTTATGCACACGCTCCACCCAGAGTGAACACGCTCAGAGTTGATAAACCCAACGCTGATCCACTGTTCTGAAACCGAAAACCCAGAGTTGCTTATCAACCCTGCGCTCTGAGTTTACCAACTCAGAGCGCAGGGTTAAACCCAGAGTATGTAAAACCAGCTACCTGAAACAGGCCCCTGGTCTACATTGTCCAAGTAGGGACCTCTAAACCTGATAACTAAAACATTTTGCAAAATAGTTTTTTTTTTAAAGAAGTTGCCAAAAGGGGCCTGGGCAGACTTGTTTGAGATCAAATACACTTTTTTTATACGGTTCATGTCTCCTTTAAACGTGGTGGAAATATTTTTTCCAATTGATGTGTTTGTTGTGAGTTGTTTGTGTTGTATGTTTTCTACTGGACCTTGAGTCTGCTAAAATAGATGATGTGTTTTCTTTTATGTTACTCAGTACATAAGTTGACGTGGTGAATCTATCCAGCCACCCTAAAGTAGTCATGTATGCGTGTGTCAGGTTACGAGAATATATAGGAACTGCTATTTCCCTGAATCTTAATGTGCCTCTGAAGACATTTGTAGAGCAAATATTGGAGAGCATTAGCTTTTAACCCTGTCAGTCTGTCAGCTATAAACCTGATAATCAGGTTAAATGTTGTAATTATCCACTCTACTTTGCTCTGGAATGCACTACACCTCCCCCCCCCCGACATCCGCAACACTGACGCCATATCCCTGTTTAGATCCAAACTCAAAACCCACCTTTTCAAATCTGCTTACCCCCCCTGATCTTCCCTTCCTCATCACCACATCACCCATTGTCTACTTATTTTAAATTGTTTTTAATTCTATTTGTGTACCTGCCTTGCTTTTTATAATGTATATGTTTTTAAATGTACGGCGACCTTGAGAGTCTTGAAAAGTGCCCCAGAATAAAATGTATTGTAATTATCCACTCTGCAATCCATTTAATGTTTTTTTTCTTTCCATATTAATACTAAATGGTAAAGTCAGCACTTTGTAATATCTTTATTAAACTTCATATTTAATGTCACAGAAAGAGACAAAGAAAACATAAAAACCATGTTGTACTTCAAACTTTTAAGCCACAAAATACAGCAAAGACTGAAATATTAAGTAATAAAAATCAATTATTGTGCCAGGTTTCATAGGTGTGTGTGTGGAGGAGAGCACTCACTGTGTTCCAATTAAGTTTTTTCATTAGTTGAGTGTAATTACTTACTGCTCTGAAAAACAGACCACAATAGGTTTGGCAACACTGATGAGAAACCTTTGATCATGCGTTCCCATGAAGTGTTTCAACGGTTGAAGCTATGATCATTAATCAGCTATTCATTTACTGCCAGAAAATGTCTTGGCATCTAGTTTGTTAACTGCTTGTTATTCCTTGTGTAAAACATTTCAAACTCAGTACTTTGTTCATATCTGTATTTACATCATTCAATTTCACAGATAATAATTGTAACAATACAGCAAGCAAAGCCCAAAATATTATTCACTAAAAATCAATATTTCCCCCGTTTGTCCCTTGTTTTCCCCATTATGTTCTTGTTGTCTGTTCATCTCCCCTGTCTGTCAGTGTGTGTCTGGGCGTGGCTCACCTACATTCTGCTCTCCAGCTAAACTCCTCCCACCTGCGGTTCATTCACTCTGATTGACAGCTAACTGATTTAAACCGGTACTTCCCGTCCAGTCTTTGCCAGTTTGTTGTGAAACCTTCAGTGTGAACTTGGGATGAGACTGAATCCTAACAGGAATTCATAAAAGCACGTATAATGACATAGATACAGATATTTTGTTATTACTAAATAGCCTCTTTATTATTCAGATTATATTTTTTTTGACAAACAGTAAATAAATAAGGGACATGCTAGGCATACAGCACTACCATGGATACCTAGCATCCACTGCTATAGTGGTAAAGTACATGACAGTGTTTGCATCTATTCATACAGTGTAATCTTAGTTTTGGCCCTGTTTGTTTGAGAATTGATTGCCACGGCACACATGGGAGAGGTGTGCCGTGGCCAAAGTACAGATGCTAATGAGATGACACGCGCACAAGCAAGCGCATAGGCGGCGTTCCTGACGTGAATTTATTTGAATGCATTGTCCGTTAACGTCGGCACCAGAATTGCCCATCACTTGGACTTGTTGCTACATAAAATGTGTGAGAATTAACGTGTGTGTAGGCCTAGGTGTGGGCTAATAAAAGAGGGAGAGAGCTAAATAGGTGAGCGCAGAAAGCAAAGCAAAAAGGTTTTCGTGTTTACTCACGTTCGTCAGATGATTTTTTTCTTTTTCCTCCCGTCAGCTGTCATAACTGCCTTTACGCATGGCGGTGGAGACGCACCCAAAACAACACACCGCGGTCCGGTGATAAGGAAACAGTAGCCTACACTAAGGTTTAACAAGAAACTTTATAAAGACACTTAAAAAACGATCTCTGCCCATACAAAAAGTTCTGACTTGGATAATAAACAGCGTGCTGCACACATATGAGACTGTCCACCGCGACCTATTACGTCAAGGCTACATTAAAAAAAACAATAGCTTAAGGATTCCCGTTGCTCTAATGTGGAAGTGGAATATTTGATGCAAATTTAGCCGGATGAAAATATTCACAAACAGTCGTATAGCCTACAAGTAGACTACACTCCAAATCCTAAACGTGCACGGTGACGTAGGCAAGGTGCAAGTGTGCCCAGGCCACGAGCAGGGTGACCACGGGCCAGCGGGGGGAGTGGGGAGGGGGGGAATCGTGCTGAATCGTGCTGAGCACGGAACAGGCAAAAGGCACTGGTGTGAGTGTGCCCTATATCAGCCACTGTGTGCTGTGTTACATCCTCAGGCTCTTCTGGCTCTCTGTCCAGGCTGAAACCTAAAGGAGACCAGCCTTTTCCTGCAGGGCCCCAAGGCTCTGGAAGGCCCTGCCTGAGACATAAGGCTGCCAGTGTCTTCTTTTAAGTCTCATTTAAAAAGTGGATAGTCCAGTGTGATTGTATTTGATCCTTTGGGTTTGTGCTTGACTTGTGTTTTATTGAAATCTACTCCAGTTAAAGCCCTTTGTACTTCGTTTGATAAGTGCTTTATAAATAAAGCTTATAGTTATTCAGTGGTAACTTGGCCTTCATCCTATAATGATTCTCATACATTTCTGCCTTATTTTTGGAATCCTGCCTTAACTTATATAGTGCTTTTATCCAAAGCACTTTACATAGTTTGTCTCATTCATTCACACACACACACACACACACACACACACACACACACACACACACACACACACACATACACTGATAGCATCAGCTACCACACAGGGTGCAAGCTAACCATCAGAGCAATGTGGGATTCAGGGACATTTGGACATGTGGCAGGAGGCGGGGGATTGAACCACCGGGAGCGTCTATGTTTCAATCGTCCTACATTTTTAAGTAATCAAACTATATAATAGAGAATGGTTTGTTTGTCTGTTTGATTGGGTGTGTTTCATTCCTAGTCTAACCTCTCCCTGGCCCCTTACCCACCGGGCTGTGATGCCTGGACCTAATCTCAGATTTCAGGACCAACGGGCTGTGGAACCAACGGGCTGTGGAACCAACGGGCTGTGGGAACATAGGGATGACCCCTAACCACCAACCCTGTACTCAGTGGAAAACTGCTCTACCTGCTTAGCTACAGAGGCCCTTTCGCTGTGCCTCTCCCATATTCACCTGCACTGTCACGTAGGGTTGAGAGGTATTAAGGTATTACCAAATACCAGGTTTTTTAAAAATAGCAACAGTATTCCTTTAATTACCGCTGATACCGTCATAAATAATGCCTGGTGCATGTTTATAATAAAGGCCTTTAGAGTGTGTGTGTCCATGTCCAGCAGCACCAATGTCTGTGTTAAAAGATGCTTTAAAAGTGATGAAAAAACTCCTGTTAATAATGTAAGTCTTATTTTTGTCAATTAAAGAACCTGTCAAAAAAGCACAAAGCTTTTTTTTAGACCCACCACGCTCACATTCGAGCCTCACGTGACAGCTTAAAGCTTAAAATACCTTACAAGTAAATGACATGCGTTCTTTTTCCTCGTTTGGTACGTAGATTGTGATGTGTTCATGTGCCGTCAGTAAAAATTTGTATTCGGCAGAGATACTGTCATAGTGATTTATTCAATGTAATTTTGTAAAATGTAGTATAAAAACTGTAATACCGGAAGGTAGTACCGTATACTGGGGTATAATTTGGGGAAGGTTTAAAGGTATTAAAAAATGGATACCGCCCAACCCTACTGTCCAGCCACGTCCAGCCTCTCCTAGTGTGTCTCTGTGGATCACCCTCCCTGCAGATCACTTGGGCGTGCCTGTTTAAATGCCTTGACTAGAATGAACCTGCATTGTGGCACCAGATAACAGCTGCTAGATCATATCACTATTCTTGTGCCAGGTTTAATAGGCGTGGGTGTAAAGAAGGACACGCTATCTGTTCTCCCATGAACTGTCAAATTTAATTACTACCTGCTTTGAGCCAAACAAACATTGTCAACAGAGTCAATAAATCAGTGTTGATCAATACAAACAAGGCAGACCTGAACAAGAGACACACACCCACATGCGTTTCCCCACAAACTGTTTTAACGGCTCAAGTTATAACCGTTATCAAGCTATTCATTCATTGCCAGAAAATGTCTTGGCAACTTTACTTTATCACGTACGTGATGAATCCAGTTTTTAACTTTGAACTTCAACTGTGTGTTTATCCAAACAGGCGCTGTGAAGACGTGACTTTGGGCATCTGGGAAATGGTGGTTTTAACCTTGTGGAATTCATACTAGTTTTAACCACTCTTACAGCATTCAACCATTATGAAGTGTCTTCTAACAGGGGACCAAGCTGAGCTATTGTCTGAGAGATAGACTGACACATTAGACATTATTGGGTAGGTGTATTATATTAATAAATAATAAGGAAAAGAACTAAATAATATAATAACATCTAATCATCTAGCACAGGTCAGGCCAACCTGTGGCCCGCAAGTCGCATGCGGCTCTTTGCCTAGTTTTGTGCGGCTCTTCAGTTCATATCAAATTTTGTGTTTATCATTTTTCTTAAAGGGCCCCAACTCCTCCCTATCCAGTCAGGTACACTGACTTTTCCACACAGATAAATACAATTATTGGCAAAAACATATTAAGGAAGTCAGTGTTTCCCAGATGATTTTGGGATACTGTGGGAGGGACCCTGGTCCTTGTTGGGGGGTCAGGGGGCATTACACACTGGAAGAAAATGTGTACCGTTTTAAAGTAAAATGCATCAATCAAATACACTTAGGGTGTATTCACACTGGGAAAGTCCGCTAGTTCACTTGCTTTGGTCCAGACCAAATAGAGTTTTGATTTTTTTTGTTTGGTGTGGTCCACTTTCATATTGCCCCTTTTGCAAGTGAACCAGCGTTACGAAGCAAAACCACACGTGATCTGAGGTTATTCATTCATTAGACAGACATTCTGGGGTGGAGAGAAACAGGAAGCACGAAGTTAAAACTGCGAAATATATATCATTGATATAATATGGGGTTAAAAATAATAAAATGGCCTACATCTAACCTATAAATAAAGAAGAAAAACATCGGATTATTGTTGTTTCATATGGTTATAATATGTAGCCCTATGTCAATGCCACGTTATGTGGCTTGTAGCCTACAATGTGAAACATCATTTTTACTGTAGTTTTGGTGCTGGACGCGCATCACGCGAGAAGAATAGGCTCAAGCTGACACTCAGCTGATTAAGCTGTGTATCAGCTGGGTCGGCGCAGTTCAGCTCCAAACTGACACGGGGTATTGACGGTCCGTACATGGGAAGCAAAATAAAAACACACATTTCTTGCGCAGCGTGAACCTGTTGGCACTGTGCGAGAGACGCTCCCCTCTCCTTCATCTGATCGCTGAACACATTCAGCATGTTTATGCGTCCTCTCGATCAAATGTAATATATTGTTCTGGGCTCCCGGTCAAACCACAACTTATCGTCCTAATAATGGCGACAACAACACTTTCCCATAATGTGAAACTGACGGCTATTTATTAAAAAAGAAAAGAAAGAAAAGGCACAGTGCCTCCTGCATTTGGGTCGGATCGAGTCCGGACAAATTCACACCACAAACGAACTGCAGCAGAGTGCGTTTGGAAACGCACCGAGACTACCTCTTCAGCTGGGTCTCGGAGCGTTTGTTTGGTCCGCCCCCGAGTGCGATTGCTGTATTCACACCTGCCTGAAAGATGCGCACCGAAGGCATAAGTGCATCTGAGTTCGTTTCAACCGAACTAAACACGGCATGTGTGAATACACCCTTAAAGAGGAAAATTTAGAGGCTAAATCAAATCTTGAGCTGCAGAAGGAACATTATTTTTCTGATTTTTCTTAAGCAGGCAGCATCCTTTACTCTGCAACTGTAAAAACAGTAGATTGGTCTGCAGACCCATGTTATATGAGGGAGAGACCCATTTCAACAGATAAAGGGTGGATAGCTACTTTTTATGAACAGCATTTACACACAGAAAGTTTATTCCTGTATGTGTAGGGGCCTTAGAGGCCCCTCATGAAGCCCCTAAGACAGAGTTAATAATGCTGTTGTTTTGCACTTGCTTTTTCATTTCTCCCCTACTAGTTGAGGGGCCCATGATGATTTATTTCGTTATATTTTAGGATATTCCTTTTTGGAACCTGTTATTGACATCAGTGACTGAGCTCTTTAACTAGACGACACATACATTTACTATCAGTATCTCTGGCATAGGGCCCCCTTGAGCCCTTGTGCCCCTGGGCCTGGTAGCATGCACAAGCATTATTTATTTAATTAAAAAAATAATAATAATAAAATTCAATTGAAACGGGTGAAACATAGTTAAGGCCGCTACTGCATTATCATTTTGGTTGTGACATTTACAGTAAATCTGACTGAGCAGAGGTCTGTGTGTGTGTGTGTGTGTGTGTGTGTGTGTGTGTGTGTGTGTGTGTGTGTGTGTGTGTGTGTGTGTGTGTGTGTATATGAGGAAGGGATGGGGGGATGTTCATGTGTACCCGTCTGTACGATGTGGCTCTTTGCAGTAACACAGTAAAAAATGTGGCTCTTAGTCTCTGACTGGTTGGCCACTCCTGATCTAGTAGCTCCACCTGAAACACTTAAAACAGAAAACTTTTAGCCCAATCCACCAGTACAACCCATGCTGCCTGCTTACTCACCTCAACATGCTAGGGCCCCACTGAACCAGCACCCCAGTTTCAGATAAAATGCAAATATAATATAATTCATGTTCAAATACAGAGAAAACAAATCAACATGTAACAACATTATTCTTTGGAGCGCATACAATTCTAATAGAAAAATAAATGCAATTAATGTGAAATTCTTCTTTTACAATTGATGATACATCATGTCAGGATTTCACTATGTGTTTGTGTGTGTGTGTGTGTGTGGTGTGTGTGTGTGTGTGTGTGTGTGTGTGTGTGTGTGTGTGTGTGTTCAACTGTCGTTTGTTTGTACTCATTCAAACAGGTCATGGTGACAAATACCTTGAGGATATTTTTTTTGGATGACTCATCAACGGTGACAATGACAGTTACAATGACACAATGAGCCACAGCATCTCTTTTCTCTATAAAGGAGGCTGACTCTTGGTTGGTACATCAGAATTCAGCACATCAGTTGACTTCTTCCTGCCTAGCATTCACCCTGTCACCAGACACGTAAGTGTTCAAGAATCTTTTTTTTCTATAGACTTTGTTCAGACCTTCATCATTATAATCTTTGTTAAATATTAATTTACCATGTCATTATGATGATCCATTATTGACAAGTTATGTTTAACTTTGTGATATTGTGTTTACTCATGGTCTTCCTTCTTGTTTGCAGTTAACCACAATGGGCGATTACATCACCGACATCTATGTGTCCGTCAATGCACTTGAGGAGCAACAGCTCCAATCACAAGGTTTCTTCCTCATCGATGAGAATCTGAACGAGGGGGCCGGAGGAAACCGCATCTTTCTTTGGTACAAACTAGGAAGCAGCTCACCAATCACCAGGATTCAAGCGTCATTCAACGACGAGATGGCCGTGGGGTTGGGGAAAGCAGGGTACCATAAGATCAAAAGAAACCTCAATGAAGGAGCAGGATGCGAATGCAAAGCAATCTACCTGTGGTACTACAAAGGGCGCGGGCAGTACCATACACCCATAGAGGACATCAGTGTCACTACAAATTGCGAGAATGAAGCCCGGAAGTTTAAGAATGGCTGGGAGAGACTGGCCTGTAATCTGAACCGCAAAGTTGGAGGGAAATGGGTCCACATCTGGTTGAGGAGATCCGAGCAAACCTACATCTGTGATGTCGATGCCACTGATTGCTTCGGTGTGGACAAAGACAACTTCAAGGATGGCTACATCCGTGTGGATGAAGATACTAACAGGGGTCCCAATGGGTCCTTCGTCTTCCTCTGGTACCGTGAGACCACCGACCCCAAGCGTGCTCTCACTGACCTGAAAATCTCCACCGATAACACCGAGAGACAGAGTTATCAGCAGCAGGGCTACTCATCACTGTATGCAAACCTCAACGATCAGAGCGGAGCTGGCCAGGTGTACATGTGGTACAAGAAAAGCAGAGGCGACAATCCCATTGAGGGCATGACCCTGATTGTCAACGACAAAACTCTCAAGGATTATGCGAAGTATGGTGTCAATGTCATTGATAAAAATCTCAACGCAGGGAACTGCAACACCATGTTCCTGTGCTTTAAAACATGAGAGCCAGAGAAAGCCGTCCCCATGCCAACACAGCTGAGAATCCTCCACACTCAGTTGTCGTCGAGGCCCCCCTCCTCCTCCCCCCCCAAAAAAATGGTGAACGCTTCTTTCAACCTTTCTTTCTGTTTTACTACAGTGTATAAACAATGTGATTAATTAGTTAACATTTTTACTACTGGTTAAATCAAAAAGTATCAATGGTGTATGGGTTAAATGTTAAACTTGTTCAAATGAAATTAATCAAACTGTTTCAAATGGCTATTTTTCATGAAGTTTGAGCTCTGTATCTCTTTGTTCTGCACATTTCCTGCTTAAAAATAAATCAAAAAAGACAAAGTTGAATGTTCAGTGTGTTTGCTTTAGACTGAGTGTTTTCATCATCTTATTCCCATCACTGTCATCATACTGACAACACAGGGCCCACATCTATCACACTGCTAAAAGTAACATTTTTAAACTTTATTGTAAAGTTTATTTAAATTTTACAGCACAATTGATCAATTTCAGAAAAATATGTTTAAAAAATCATCCTGTAGTAACTTATGCATTTCTTCTAAAGTAAAATGCTATTTAAGGGAGCCCAAGAGGTCTCCCAAGTTGGTTAATTGTATATCCTAGATGAATATTGTGCACACACATTTGGAGACTTTTCTGTACAAACTATCATTGGTAATGATAAATTAATAGTTTGATAAAATCCCTTTATGGGGACACATGTCTGTGTATCTCTGAGCTAGCTATTCACCTAGCACAAAGGCTATCACTAAAGCAGGTAATAATTACACTGAACTAATCAAAACACATTTTATAACCTCTGTTTTATAACCAATGTCTGTCATGTTAACCTGCAGCGGACTGTAAATTATCAAATCAAATCAGTTTTATTTTGTACAGCCCAATATCACAAATAGACATTTGCCTCAGTGGGCTTCACATTCCATAAAAAATGTTGCTTTATCGAGGACAATAAGCTAAATAACTATACTGCATATTTTAATTAGATATACAGTATATGTTTTCTAATTGGTTAAACACATGATGAAAACTGCTAGAGTTTATTAAAGGCCTATTTCACCAGTGGGAATATGAAGGTGTATTGAATTCCGAGATCCTATGTAGTATAAATGTGCAAAAGAAATTGAAATTGGTTCATCCTAGCCTGAGAAAAGGCAGAAAGAGTGTTTTATGGTCTCACTGTCTAACCCTACATTTCTCTTTCTGTGACATCACATCTTTCTGCCTTTTCTCAGGCTAGGATGAACCAATTTAAATTTTTTTTGCACATTTATACTACATAGGATCTCAGAATTCAATACACCTTCATATTCCCACCGGTGAAGTAGGGCTTTAAGTAAAGACAGACTCGGATCACCAGAGCTGTTGTAAACAGGGACTGTGAGGTTCCTTTGAGAAAAACCGCCTTCATCCATAATGCACTATTAAAGGTAGTGCATTATGGAATACTCTACCCCCAACTATAAGGGGATGACATGCAGTAAAGGTCCATGGGTCGGATTCAGACCCACGACCACTGGGACTGAGCCCATATGGTACGCGCTCTACCCACCACGCCACCGGAGCGCCCCATCATTATAGTTTTAATCAGAAATAATTACTAAAGAATTTCAACGGATCCTGACTCAATATCTTTGGGACGTGAGGAACTCCAATCAATATTTCTCTAACAAATTATAGGGCCGACATTCAGCAGGGTGATTTATTTGACCGATCACTGATAAAATGAATTAATTAGAAAGTGCACTACTTTGACTCTGCTGCAGCTTTGTTCCTCCCTCTGCTGAGTTTACACTCACCATTCACTCTGACTTAATGTCTCGCCCACAACACTGTCTGATTGGCTAGAAGCTCACAACACTGTCTGATTGGCTAGACGCCCACAACACTGTCTGATTGGCTAGAAGCTCACAACACTATCTGATTGGCTAGACGTCACACGAGTAACGGCCAATCAAGACTGAAGCCTTGGTGCCACTGATTCATAAAAAGTTTGTACGTGATATAGTACTAAGTACTAGTAATATAGCAGTAGCTTCCAAGTTAGCACATAAGATACAAACATCTGAATAATAAAGAATAAGAAAATATCTGTATTTATCTCATTATACGTGCTTTTACGAATTCCTATTCGTGTTCAGTCTCATCCCGAGTTCACACTGAAGGTTTCACAACAAACTGGCAAAGACTGGACGGGAAGGACCGGTTTAAATCAGTTAGCTGTCAATCAGAGTGAATGAACCGCAGGTGGGAGGAGTTTAGCTGGAGAGCAGAGTGTAGGTGAGCCACGCCCAGACACACACTGACAGACAGGGGAGACAAACATGCAACAAGAACAGAGTGGGGAAAACATGGGACAGACAAGGGAAACACAGCTAGTTGTCAGTTATAATCAGCTATTCATTTAGTGCCAGGAAATGTCTTGGAATCTATTATGTTTACTGTATGAGTTATTCTTCATGTAGAAAGATTTCGTGTTTCCATCTTTTCAATGTATGAAAAAGTGTTGCTTTTAGTAGGGATGCACCGAACATTCGGCCACCGAAAAAGTTCGGCCGAAAATGGCAAAATAACTCATTTTCGGTTTCGGCCCGAAACAGTTAAAAAGCCAAACAACAATACCGAAAATTGGCGAACTACATGACACGAAGGAAATATGTTTTTAAAAGAGCTGCGCGCTCGTAAACCAGGAAATGGATGTAAAGAGAGACGTAAATCAGCTCCCCGAATCGGCAGTCTCCATTTTCGGGTAGTCGGACTGGTGTGTCCTGGCCTTAAAAGACACAGACGCCGTCCTATACAGACCTGGACCTATAATCAATCATTTATTTAAGTATTTTAAATTTTGACAGGGCGCTTCTACTTTGACCGGTGCAGCTTTTCTAGACTTTACGGTACTGGTTTAGCACATCAGGAAATCCATTGACTAATTGCATTCAAGTAAAGCCGTCCCACGTGATGCCACTCCCGGCATCAGGCTCACAGACAGAGAGAGAGAGAGGATACAGTGAGAGAACAGTGAACTGGAGACAGACAAATAACTAGACATCGCGCTCTCCCAAAACAAATAACACAACAACTAACACATTTGAGAAAGCCACTCCATATGAAAAGACAGGCAAGCTCTGGAGAGAGGTAAATGCATTTGTTTTACCTGGCAAAGGATATGTGTTTTAAGTTATGACAAAAAGTTAGTTTGACAGAGTCTAACAGTAAACCATGTCAACATTCTTGTTAATGTCCAGTTGGTTAAATTGCACACACAGATTAAAACATGTTTAAAAAGGTAGGCCTTCTTTGACCTGAATGGTCTTTTTTTTAGGTGCATAAATGTGTTTATTTAACTAAGTTTAGCCTATCACAGGCCTACATGTAATTCTTAGAATTTAATCATTCATAAATCAGTACAAAATAAATTTGAGGAAACTGGAACTAAACATACGACTTGTTAAATAGTCTCAACCAGTATGATAAACTAATGAATCAGGATAAAATCAAGAGTGTGATCCTACCATAAAAAAGGTGATAGGTTATGATATTTTTGCCAATAGCGCAGATCATAACCCTGTGTTATTTTACATGCATTATTTTTTTAATTACTACCTGCTTTGAGCCAAATAAACAGTGGGAGTCAATAAATCAGTATTGATCAAGATAGACCTGAACAAAAGACACCCACAAAGTTTTTTAACGGCTCAAGTTATGAGCATTATTCATCTAGGCAACTTTACTATGTCACATACAATTATTTTATGAAACAGTGGCACTCATAATGTAATAACTGATTCATAGTGGAACAAAATGCTGAGCCCATAATGTAAAAAGATCTTATATTTTGCATCAGTTAAAACAATATGAAGCCAGGAACATATTTTTCTCCTAATGTCCTAGTGTAATAATTTTATTACATCACAGTGAGTCAATAATTGATGGATCTCTGCCTCTGGTGTGCAGGGTCGGAGGTTCGATCCCCCGTCTCCCCGTCACATGTTGAAGTGTCCCTGGGCAAGACATTGAACCCCGAATTGCTCCCGATAGTTAGCTTGCACCCTGCGTGGTAGCTGCTGCTATCGGTGTATGAATGAAAACAATGTAAAGCGCTTTGAGTCTGTGGAAAACGGAGATAAAGCGCTATATAAGTCCATTTACCATTTACTCAGTGCTGCCAACTGACACCTGACACTCCTGCTGCTTTTGCATGTCAGCTGCACCAAGGCTTCTGTCTTGATTGGCCGTTACTCGTGTGACGTCTAGCCAATCAGATGGTGCTGTGAGAGTCTAGCCAATCAGATAGTGTTGTGGGCGAGACATTAAGTCAGAGTAAATGGTGAGTGTAAACTCAGCAGAGGGAGGAACAAAGCTGCAGCAGAGTTAAAGTAGTGCACTTTCTAATTAATTCATTTTATCAGTGATCGGTTAAATAAATCACCCTGCTGAATGTCGGCCCTATAATTTGTTAGATAAATATTGATTTGAGTTCCTCACGTCCCAGAGATATTGAGTCAGGATCCATTGAAATTTGTTATAGTTATTAGTAATTATTTCTGATTAAAACTATAATTATGGGCTGCTCCGGTGGTGTGGTGGGTAGAGCGCGTACCATATGGGCTCAGTCCTTGTCCCAGTGGTTGTGGGTCCGAATCCGACCCGTGGACCGTTATTGATTGTCAACTAGGGCCCGACTGACATTGATTTTGGAGTGCTGATGCCGATACCGATTCCGATTATTTACCCTGGCTTTTCCTCCCTATTAACTATCTTACCTCTGCACTACTGTCTGTGTTATTATGTGGATGTCTGGATTTTATGTCTTTTATTTTTGTTATTGTTATTTTACCTGTTATTGTACCATTTTTCACCTACTGAATGCACTATGTACAGCACTTTGGTCAGTGCAAACTGTTATAAATGTGCTTTTATAAATACATTTTACTTACTTACTTATAACTCACCTAGGCCCTTTGGCACAAATCACCCCAACCCCAGCGTTTTGGATAATAAGCATGATGCAGCAATTTAGGGTTGACATTGTGTTAACTGTATAGACTCAAAGTGTAGCATACCAAAGCACTAAAACATGTGTCAAAGGTTTTCAAATGTGTCTATAATTGTTCAGACACAATAATCAAAAAAACCTTGATCATAGAAATTTTACTTTGAAAGGCAAAAAACTGTTTTTTTTTTAGCTTTAATGTGCTTATATCTTATTCCATGTCTCTCCCTTATTTACAGGATGAGTCAAATGGATGGCTCTTTCAAAAATATGTGGTCACATTTCCAATTTCTTCTATGGTGGCACTACTTCCCTGCTGGCACAACTCACCCCACTCTCCCCTACTGTATATCTGATTATAATATACAGTAGTTATTTAGCTTACTGTCCTCGATAATGCAACATATTTTATAGCCTGCTGCAGGTAAACATGACGGACATTGTGCAGAGGTTATGAAAAGTGTTTTAGTGACTTAATTAGTTATTACCTGCTTTAGTGATAGCCTTTGTGCTAGGTGAATAGCTAGCTCAGAGATACACAGACATGTGTCCCCATAAAGGGATTTTATCAAACTATTAATTTATCATTACCAATGATAGTTTGTACAGAACAGTCTCCAAATGTGTGTGCACAATATTCATCAAGGATATACAATTAACCAATGGGAGACCTCCCGGGCTCCCTTAAATAGCATTTTACTTTAGAAGAAATGCCGAAGTTACTTGAATTGTGCAACAAAATTAAAATCTACTTTTTCTAGCACAATAAACATTTTACTTTTAGCAGTGTGATAGATGTGGGCCCTGTGTTGTCAGTATGATGACAGTGATGGGAATAAGATGATGAAAACACTCAGTCTAAAGCAAACAGACTGAACATTCAACTTTGTCTTTTTTGATTTATTTTTAAGCAGGAAATGTGCAGAACAAAGAGATACAGAGCTCAAACTTCATGATAAACAGCCATTTGAAACAGTTTGATTAATTTGAGTTGAACACGTTTAACATTTAATTCATACACCATTGATACTTATTACCAGTAGTAAACATGTTAAGTAATGAATCATATTGTTTATATGCTGTAGTAAAACAGAAAGAAAGGTTGAACGAAGCGTTCACCATTTTTTTTTTGGGGGGGGAGGGGGGCCTTGACGACGACTGAGTGTTGAGTATTCTCAGCAGTGTTGGCATGGGGACGGCTTTCTCTGGCTCTCAATTTTTAAAGGCCAGGAACATGGAGTTGCAGTTCCCTGCATTGAGATTTTTATCAATGACTTTGACACCATACTTCGCATAATCCTTGAGAGTTTTGTCGTTGACAATCACGGTCATGCCCTCAATGGGATTGTCACCTTTGGATTTCTTGTACCACATGTACACCTGGCCAGCTCCGCTCTGATCGTTGAGGTTTGCATACAGTGATGAGTAGCCCTGCTGCTGATAACTCTGTCTCTCAGTGTTATCGGTGGAGATTTTCAGGTCAGTGAGAGCACGCTTGGATTTGGTGGTCTGACGGTACCAGAGGAAGACGAAGGACCCATTGGGACCCCTGTTAGTATCTTCATCTATACGGATGTAGCCATCCCTGAAGTTGTCCTCGTCCACACCGAAGGAATCAGTGGCATCGACATCACAGATGTAGGTTTGCTCTGATCTCTTCATCCAGATGTGGATCCAATCCCCTCCAACTTTGCGGTTCAGATCACAGGCCAGTCTCTCCCAGCCATTCCTAAACTTACGGGCTTCATTTCCGGAATTTGTAGTGACACTGATGTCCTCTATGGGTGTATGGAACCGCCCTTTCCCTTTGTAGTACCACAGGTAGATTTCTTTGCATGCGCATCCTGCTCCAGAATTGAGGTTTCTTTTGATCTTATGGTACCCTGCTTTCCCCAGCCCCTCGGCCATCTCGTCGTTGAATGACGCTTGAATCCTGGTGATTGGTGAGCTGCTTCCTAGTTTGTACCAAAGAAAGACGCGGTTTCCTCCGGCCCCTTCGTTCAGATTCTCATCGATGATGAAGAAACCTTGTGATTGGAGCTGTTGCTCCTCAAGTGCATTGACGGACACATAGATGTCGGTGATGTTATCGCCCATTGTGGTTAACTGCAAACAAGAAGGAAGACCATGAGTAAACACAATATCACAAAGTTAAAAGCTTGACTCTTCACCATATTAAATTATAACTTGTCAAAAATGGATCACCATAATGACATAGGAAATTAATATTTTACAGGTGCACGCATACTGCCCCCATTTACACTATTAACAAAGATTATAAATGATGAAGGTCTGATTTAAAAATGTAAAAGAGTCTATTGAAAAAATAGATTCTTGAACACTTACTTGTCTGGTGACAGGGTGAATGCTAGGCAGGAAGAAGTCAACTGATGTGCTGAAGTCTGATGTACCAACCAAGAGTCAGCCTCCTTTATATAGAGAAAAGAGATGCTGTGGCTCATTGTGTCATCCTTATCTTTTGATGAGTCATCCAAAAAAATGTCCTGAAGGTATCTGTCACCATGACATGTTGCAATGAGTTCTGTTGAGTTTCTACCTGATTTGAGCCAAAGAAATGACAGTTGGCTTGGCAGGACTTCAGAGAAGAAAAGTTGATTACGTAAAAAGAGCAGGACCTCACAACCCTCTATGTGCAGTCGAAGTCTCTCTCTCTCGTTTGTCCATTGATTTCGATGATGACGTCGACTTTTAACCTTTTTGTAAAGTTTTAAATAAATAAGAACTTGCTTTATAACTTACTTGATTCCTATCCTATCATATGGCACACACACACACACACACACACACACACACACACACACACACACACAACACTCTGTATTTGAATATGAATTATATAATATTTGAATTTTATTCGAACATACTGAATAACAGGGATGTAATTACCAAATGATGTGAAAAGCCACTTCTCCTGTGCACACAGAGTAACTGCATAGTCCCTTACATGTGGAATGTGGTTCAATATAAGTGTCTAGTGTTATGTAGGATTTCTTTGGGAGAAATATCAATTCATGTTAGCACTACCAAAGCTTTCTGTTTCACAGTGGTTCTAACACATTAGTCATTAATGCACGGATATGGTCCAAAACAGCAATGTTAGCTCTACCTAGCATGGTGATGAATGTTCCACTCTGTGTTCGTCTGCACCGTTTCAAAAAGTGAGCTGGGGATCGAAGCAAAATAATCTCCGCCAAAGTTTTCACTCTCAAATGGATTTTATAAAAAATGTTTTGGGGGGGAGCGTCTGAAATCCTGTGTGTTTTCTTAAGGGTCAGTCTATCTCTGACAAAAGTTCAGCTGTCTGGGCGCTCCGATGGTGTAGTGGATAGAGCGTGTACCATATTGGCTCCGGCCTTCGTTGCATTGGTCGCGGGTTCAAATCCGACCTGTGGACCTTTACTGCAGGTCATCCCCCCTCTCTCTCTTTCAACTCTGTACTGTCTAATGAAGCTTGAAAATTCCAAGAAATAATCTTTAAAAAAAATTTCAGCTTTGTCACCTGTTAGAACACACTTCATAATGGTTGTATTCTGTAAGAGTGGTTAAATCTATGTATTCTACAAGGTTAAAAACCCCTAATCTCACAAATTGACAGTAACAGAATTGGGCAATACTTGAATTTGAACACCTGCAAAAGTGAGAAAGGCCATCACCATTTCCCAGATGCCCAAAGTCACGTCTTCACAAGGCTTGTTTGGATCAACCAACAGTCGAGGTTGCCAAAGTTATATAAGATATTTAGTCATAACTTGAGCCGTTAACACACTCCGTGGGAATACACATGTGGGTGTGTGTCTTTTGTTCAGGTCTGTCTCATTTAGATCGATCCATAATGATTTATTGACTCTGACAGGTAGTAATTAAATTTGACAGTTCATGGGAGAACAGATAGCATGAAGGTTTCACAACAAACTGGCAAAGACTGGATGGGAAGGACCGGTTTAAATCAGTTAGCTGTCAATCAGAGTGAATGAACCGCAGGTGGGAGGAGTTTAGCTGGAGAGCAGAGTGTAGGTGAGCCACGCCCAGACACACACTGACAGACAGGGGAGACAAATATGCAACAAGAACAGAGAGGGGAAAAACATGGGACAGACAAGGGGAACACAGTTAGTTGTCAGTTATAATCAGCTATTCAATTAATGCCAGGAAATGTCTTGGAATCTATTATGTTTACTGTATGAGTTATTCTTCATGTAGAAAGATTTCGTGTTTCCATCTTTTCAATGTATGAAAAAGTGTTGCTTTTAGTAATTGTAACATTTTAATTCATTTTCCATAATTTTGCAGTCTCGACTGTTGGTTGGTCCTAACAGTTGTGATGATGATGTCACTTTGATAATTTGGGGATTGTGACAGTGTTTCTCACTGTTTCAGCTCTTTACACATTGAGTCTGCCACCTTTACCAATCCTTTGACACAGTGAATGAATGAGAGAGATGCAGGAGTCACTAACAGGCCCAGACACCGTCCTATACGGACCTGGACCTATAGTCAATCAATTATTTAAGTATTTTAAATTTTGACAGGGCGCTTCTACTTTGACCGGCGCAGCTTTTCTAGACTTTACAGTACTGGTTTAGCAAATCAGGAAATCCATTGACCAATTGTATTCGAGTTAAGCCGTCCCACGTGATGCCACTCCCTGCATCAGGCTCACAGACAGAGAGAGAGAGAGAGCTATGGGAGAGAAGAGTGAACTGGAGACAGACAAACAACTACACATTGCGCTCTCCCAAAACAAATAACACAACAACTAACACATTTGAGAAAGCCATTCCTTATGAAAAGACAGGCAAGCTCTGGAGTAAAGTAAATGCAAATGTTTTACCTGGCAAAGGATATTATTTTAAGTTATGACAAAAAGTTTGTTCAAAAGAGTCTGAGGTAAACCATGTGAACATTCTTGTTAATGTTAAAAATTGGTTAAATTGCACACACAGATTAAATCTGGTTTAAAAAGCTAGGCAAGGCAAGGCAAGGCAAGGTAAGTTTATTTATATAGCACAATTCAGACACAAGGCCACTCAAAGTGCTTTACAGGGGCAAGATTAGAATACATGAAACACATTATAAAACATTTAAAAGCGAATAAAAGAAGCAAATAAAATTAAAATGGGGAACAAAACAAGGAAAACAATTAACAGGGAAACAAAACAAGCAGGAAATTACAGGCTTGGAATTAAAAATTAATAATCAATTGGTGAGTGATCCTGTGGCTCTGGCACAAGAGTTTAATTCCTTTTTCATTAAATCCATACATGACTTGGTGAAACAATTCACATTTTCTGAGGGTTCTGATCAGCAGCTTCCCAATTTAACTGACAATGCTCATCCCAAATTTGATATCCAAGAAATCACAGAGCCAGAAGTTATTGAAATCATTACAACCCTGAACAACTCTAAAGCCAAGGATATGTATGGGCTTGATAGTAGCTTTATTAAATCACATAAGGTGACTTTAGCAGCTCCGATCATGCATCTGGTTAATTTATCTATAAAAAAATCCATTGTCCCTAAGGCGTGGAAATTGGCCTCGGTTACCCCTGTATTTAAAGCGGGGGACAAATCTGACATGAATAATTATAGACCAATCAGTATTCTACCTATAATTTCTAAAATAATTGAAAAATGGGTTACTAAACAGATCATTGAATTTCTCAGTACTAGTCAAACACCTCTACATCCCATGCAGTTCGGGTTTCGGCCACACCACTCTACCGAGACTGCATTGGCCATGTTTATGGAAAAAATTAAATGTCAGCTTGATAAAAATGGATGTGTTGGTGCCGTATTCTTAGATTTAAAAAGAGCCTTCGACACCGTCAATCACAAGGTGCTCCTATCTAAATTGTCTCGTTTCAATTTTTCTGCTCAAACTATTAACTGGTTCCAGTCATACTTGTCCCACAGAGAACAATGCACTGTGGTGGGCGGGGCCAGTTCTGCTTACATGAGTTGTCCAGTAGGAGTCCCCCAAGGGTCCATACTGGGGCCCATTCTATTTTCACTGTATATTAATGATTTACCTGAATACTGTTTGGATGTTGATGTCCAGCTTTATGCCGACGACACTGTAATTTTCACTAAAGCAAAAAATCCTGAGGAGGCAGCACGTGTTCTCTCATCAGCCCTTACACATATACAAACATGGCTCAACAGATCATGTCTCATCTTAAATGCAAAAAAAACTGTGTGTTTATACCTGTCGAAGCAACAGTCTACTATGCGTTCTCATTCTGGGGTGTTCTTGGGCACAGAAGAGTTGGAAGTTGTCAATGAGTTTAAATACTTGGGCGTGATTATAGACTCCAGACTTACTTTCAAAAACCATGTTAAAATGATATCCCAAAAAATTAAATTCAATCTTTGTAATTTCAAGCAAATCAGAGGATGTCTGTCAGATGCAGCTGCTATGATGTTACTGCATTCCATGATACTTTCTCACCAGAACTACTGCATCACCAGCTGGTCCATGTCGGGTTCTACTATCTTAAAACCAGTTAAGCTTCTGTACAAAAAGGCACTTAAAACTCTAGATAAAAAACCTTTCTCTTACCATCATTGTAACATCTTAGAGAAATATAATTTACTGAGTTTTGATAATTTCTGTAAATTCTCCTGTGTATGCTTAATTTACAAAGTACTACATGGCCTGGCGCCACCACCACTGCTAGAGTTTATTAGGTACAAACAGACTCGGATCACCAGAGCTGTTGCAAACAGGGACTGTGAGATTCCTTTCAGGAAAACTGCTTTTAGCCATAACACCCTTTCCGTTACCGGTACTGCATTATGGAACACACTACCTCCAGCTATAAGGGCATGTCCCACACTGGCCTCTTTTAAGCGCAAAATAAAGACATGGCTTACTGATAACCAAACATGTAACCACATATAACACTGCACTGTATCGGCCCACTTTCTATTGAATTGTATTTCCTTTTTAACCAATACTTATGTTTGTCCTTGCTTTCTATAGAACCTTTTCATGTTATGTATTTATTGTATATCTTTTGTATTGCTTTTACTGTAACATCCACCTGCCTATGGACAACAGATGGAAATTAGCCCCTGGGCTACAATCTGGCACATTTACATGTTGGAATGACTATGTTTATCAATGTGCATTGTCCTGAAACAATTAAATAAAAAAATAAAAAAATTGCAGGTTAAAATGGAAACAAAAAAGTCTTCAGACTTGATTTAAAAGAACTGAGAGTTGCAGCAGACCTCAAGTTTTCTGGGAGTGTGTTCCAGATTTTTGGTGCATAATAACTAAAAGCTGCTTCTCCTTGTTTAGTCCTAACTCTGGGGACTGTAAGCAGACCTGTCCCAGACGACCTACGGGCTCTGGACGGTTCATAACGTATCAGCAGATCAGTAATGTAGGCCTCCTTTGACCTGAATGGTCTGTTTTTTTCTATTTTTTCATGTGCATAAATGTGTTTATTTAACTAAGTTTAGCCTATTACAGGCCTACTAAGACTTGTTAAATAGTCTTAACCAGTATGATAAACTAATGAATCGGGATAGAATCAAGAGTGTGATCCTGCCATAAAAAAGGTGATATATGGTATTTTTGCCAATAGCGCAGATCATAATTTTATTTTACATGCATTATTTTTTTAATTACTACCTGCTTTGAGTATAAATCAGTATTGATCAAGATAGACCTGAACAAAAGACACCCACAAACTGTTTTAACAGCTCAAGTTATTATTACCGTTATTCAGCTATTCATTCATTGCCAGGAAATATCTTGGCAACTTTACTATGTCACGTACAACTATTTTATGAATCAGTGGCAATCATAATGTAATAACTGATATACATAATGTAAAAAGGTTTTTTATTTTGCATCAGTTAAAACAATATGAAACCAGGAACATATTTTTCTCCTAATGTCCTAGTGTAATAATTTTATTACATTAGAGTGAGTCAATAATTGATGGATCTCTGCCTCTGGTGTGCAGGGTCGGAGGTTCGATCCCCCGTCTCCCCGTCACATGTTGAAGTGTCCCTGGGCAAGACATTGAACCCCGAATTGCTCCCGATAGTTAGCTTGCACCCTGCGTGGTAGCTGCTGCTATCAGTGTATGAATGAAAACAATGTAAAGCGCTTTGAGTCTGTGGAAAACGGAGATAAAGCGCTATATAAGTCCATTTACCATTTACTCAGTGCTGCCAACTGACACTTGACACTCCTGCTGCTTTTGCATGTCAGTTGCACCAAGGCTTCTGTCTTGATTGGCCGTTACTCGTGTGACGTCTAGCCAATCAGATGGTGCTGTGAGAGTCTAGCCAATCAGATAGTGTTGTGGGCGAGGCATTAAGTTAGAATGAATGGTGAGTGTAAACTCAGCAGAGGGAGGAACAAAGCTGCAGCAGAGTCAAAGTAGTGCACTTTCTAATTAATTCATGTTATCAGTGATCGGTCAACAAATCACCCTGCTGAATGTCGGCCCAATAATTTGTTAGAGAAATATTGATTTGAGTTCCTCACGTCCCAAAGATATTAGTGAGTCAGGATCCATTGAAATTTGTTATAGTTATTAGTAATTATTTCTGATTAAAACTATAATGATGGGGCGCTCCGGTGGTGTGGTGGGTAGAGCGCGTACCATATGGGCTCAGTCCTTGTCCCAGTGGTCGTGGGTCTGAATCCGACCCGTGGACCGTTATTGATTGTCAACTAGGGCCCGACTGACATTGATTTTGGAGTGCTGATGCCGATACCGATTCCGATTATTTACCCTGGCTTTTCCTCCCTATTAACTATCTTACCTCTGCACTACTGTCTGTGTTATTATGTGGATGTCTGGATTTTATGTCTTTTATTTTTGTTATTGTTATTTTACCTGTTATTGTACCATTTTTCACCTACTGAATGCACTATGTACAGCACTTTGGTCAGTGCAAACTGTTATAAATGTGCTTTTATAAATACATTTTACTTACTTACTTATAACTCACCTAGGCCCTTTGGCACAAATCACCCCAACCCCAGCGTTTTGGATAATAAGCATGATGCAGCAGTTTAGGGCTTACAGCGTGTTAACTGTATAGACTCAAAGTGTAGCATACCAAAGCACTAAAACATGTGTCAAATGTTTTCAAATGTGTCTATAATTGTTCAGACACAATAATCAAAAAAACCTTGATCATAGAAATTTTACTTTGAAAGGCAAACAACTGTTTTTTTTTTAGCTTTAATGTGCTTATATCTTATTCCATGTCTCTCCCTTCTTTACAGGATGAGTCAAATGGATGGCTCTTTCAAAAATATGTGGTCACATTTCCAATTTCTTCTATGGTGGCACTACTTCCCCGCTGGCACAACTCACCCCACTCTCCCCTACTGTATATCTGATTATAATATACAGTAGTTATTTAGCTTACTGTCCTCGATAATGCAACATATTTTATAGTCTGCTGCAGGTAAACATGACAGACATTGTGCAGAGGTTATGAAAAGTGTTTTAGTGACTTAATTAGTTATTACCTGCTTTAGTGATAGCCTTTGTGCTAGGTGAATAGCTAGCTCAGAGATACACAGACATGTGTCCCCATAAAGGGATTTTATCAAACTATTAATTTATCATTACCAAGGATAGTTTGTACAGAACAGTCTCCAAATGTGTGTGCACAATATTCATCAAGGATATACAATTAACCAATGGGAGACCTCCCGGGCTCCCTTAAATAGCATTTTACTTTAGAAGAAATGCCGAAGTTACTTGAATTGTGCAACAAAATTAAAATCTACTTTTTCTAGCACAATAAAAATTTTACTTTTAGCAGTGTGATAGATGTGGTTCCTGTGTTGTCAGTATGAGGACAGTGATGGGAATAAGAAGATGAAAACACTCAGTCTAAAGCAAACACACTGAACATTCAACTTTGTCTTTTTTGATTTATTTTTAAGCAGGAAATGTGCAGAACAAAGAGATACAGAGCTCAAACTTCATGATAAACAGCCATTTGAAACAGTTTGATTAATTTCATTTGAACAAGTTTAACATTTAACCCATACACCATTGATACTTTTTGATTTAACCAGTAGTAAAAATGTTAACTAATTAATCACATTGTTTATACACTGTAGTAAAACAGAAAGAAAGGTTGAAAGACGCGTTCACCATTTTTTTGGGGGGGAGGAGGAGGGGGGCCTCGACGACAACTGAGTGTTGAGTATTCTCAGCAGTGTTGGCATGGGGACGGCTTTCTCTGGCTCTCAATTTTTAAAGGCCAGGAACATGGAGTTGCAGTTCCCTGCATTGAGATTTTTATCAATGACATTGACACCATTCTTCGCATATTCCTGGCAAGTATTGTCATTGACAATCACGGTCATGCCCTCAATGGGATTGTCGCCTCTGCTTTTCTTGTACCACATGTACACCTGGCCAGCTCCGCTCTGATCGTTGAGGTTTGCATACAGTGATGAGTAGCCCTGCTGCTGATAACTCTGTCTCTCAGTGTTATCGGTGGAGATTTTCAGGTCAGTGAGCGCCTGCTCGGGGTTGGTGGTCTGACGGTACCAGAGGAAGACGAAGGACCCATTGGGACCTCTGTTAGTATCTTCATCTATACGGATGTAGCCATCCTTGAAGTTGTCTTTGTCCACACCGAAGGAATCAGTGGCATCGACATCACAGATGTAGGTTTGCTCTGATCTCTTCATCCAGATGTGGATCCAATCCCCTCCAACTTTGCGGTTCAGATCACAGGCCAGTCTCTCCCAGCCATTCCTAAACTTGCGGGCTTCATTTGTGGAATTTGTAGTGACACTGATGTCCTCTATGGGTGTATGGAACCGCCCTTGCCCTTTGTAGTACCACAGGTAGATTGCTTTGCATTCGCATCCTGCTCCAGAATTGAGGTTTCTTTTGATCTTATGGTACCCTGCTTTCCCCAACCCCACGGCCATCTCGTCGTTGAATGACGCTTGAATCCTGGTGATTGGTGAGCTTCTTCCTAGTTTGTACCAAAGAAAGACGCGGTTTCCTCCGGCCCCTGCGTTCAGATTCTCATCGATGATGAAGAAACCTTGTGATTGGAGCTGTTGCTCCTCAAGTGCATTGACGGACACATAGATGTCGGTGATGTAATCGCCCATTGTGGTTAACTGCAAACAAGAAGGAAGACCATGAGTAAACACAATATGACAAAGTTAAAAGCTTGACTCTTCACCATATTAAATTATAACTTGTCAAAAATGGATCACCATAATGACATAGGAAATTAATATGTGCATGCATACTGCCCCATTTACACTATTAACAAAGATCATAATAGATGAAGGTCTGATTTAAAAATTTAAAAAAGTCAATAAAAAAAAAAGATTCTTGAACACTTACTTGTCTGGTGACAGGGTAAATGCTAGACAGGAAGAAGTCAACTGATGTGCTGAATTCTGATGCACCTACCAAGAGTCAGCCTCCTTTATATAGAGAGAAGAGATGCTGTGGCTCATTGTGTCATCCTTACCTTTTGATGAGTCATCCAAAAAAATGTCCTCAAGGTATTTGTCGCCATGACATGTTCTAATGAGTCTTATTGAGTTTCTACTTTGGGCCAAAGAAATGACAGTTGGCTTGGCAGGACTTCAGAGAAGAAAAGTTCATTAAGTAAAAAGAGCAGGACCTCACATCCCTCTATGTGCAGTCGAACTCTCTCTCTCTCGTTTGTCCATTGATTTTGATGATGACGTCGACTTTTAAACTGTTTGTAAAGTTTTAAATAAATAAAAACATGCTTTATAGCCGAAAACAGCACTACCACTTTCAACAGACAGAGTAACTGCATAGTCCCTTATGCCTCGTTTCCACCGAGTAGAGCGGGTCGGATCGGAGCGGTTCGGTCCGGGTAGCTTTTCATTTGCCAAAAGTTGGGTAGGGTATGGTTTAAGCGCACCTAACCGCTCTGAGCCGCTCCTAATTTCGGGGGGGGGTGGGGTGGGGTACCAGCCGCCTGAAAGGGTGCCGAAAAGGCGTAGCTACACATGCCGTCCGTTTATTGGTCGAAAGAATCATTTCCGCCGTGTGTAGTCACCTCGGCAAGAGTGAAGAGAGTCTTGTGTTTTAGCGAAAATGTGAGCACAGCTCTGTTTATTGTGTGGTGTTTTTCCTCGTCATTAAATGAATCAGTTGGTTACACTGTGTCCCACTGCTACGATGTCACGTAGCTGCCGTAGCCAGCGCTGTTTGCTCACTGTCTCTATCAGTTGCACCAAGCCGTCTCTGTGCGTTTACGCTCACAACAACACGGGGGGAATAAATAAAGAAGCGGCTGGTTTGACCAAGCAAAAACGAGAGACCGCTGGCTTGACCACATTGTTCCACAGCCCGATAGTTTGACCCATATTCTGGCGCGGCTATCGCAGTCCAGCCTAAACCCCGCCCTACCAGTAAGGGTAGGGTCATAAACCCCGCCCTACCAGTAAGGGTAGGATCATAAACCCCGCCCTACCAGTAAGGGTAGGGTCATAAACCCCGCCCTACCAGTAAGGGTAGAATCATAAACCCCGCCCTACCAGTAAGGGTAGGGTCATAAACCCTCCCTACCAGTAAGGGTAGGGTCATAAACCCCGCCCTACCAGTAAGGGTAGGGTCATAAACCCCTCCCTACCAGTAAGGGTAGGGTCGGCGGTGGAAACACCAGAAGATTCTTAAAGTGAGTTGTCCCGCTCTGAGCCGCTCCGACCCGACCCGCTCTACTCAGTGGAAACGAGGCATTACATGTGGAAATGTGGTTCAATATAAGTGTCTAGTGTTATGTAGGATTTCTTTGGGAGAAATATGAATTCATGTTAGGACCACCAAGGCTTTCTGTTTCACAGTGGTTCTAACACATTAGTCATTAATGCACGGATATGGTCCAAAACAGCAATGTTAGCTCTACCTAGCATGGTGATGAATGTTCCACTCTGTGTTCGTCTGCACCGTTTCAAGGAATAAGCTGGGGATCGAAGCAAAATAATCTCCGCCAAAGTTTTCACTCTCAAATGGATTTAGGGGAAAAGATCTTATACATTTGGGGGGCGGCTGAAATCCTGTGTGTTTAGTGCCCATGTTCATTGTGAATAAGGTCATGTGCCCCTGCTCCATTGGTGGACTAATACAATGGCCACACAGACAGAGGCTGGGCTGCTGGTTCAGTGGGGCCCTAGTATGTTGAGGTGAGTAAGAAAGCAGCATGGGTTGTATTGGTGGTTCGGGCTAAAACGTTAATATTGCCTGTCTTATGGGTCAGTCTATCTCTGACAAAAGTTCAGCTGTCTGGGCACTCCGGTGGTGTAGTGGATAGAGCGTGTACCATCTTAGCTCCGGCCTTCGTTGCATTGGTCGCGGGTTCAAATCCGACCCGTGGACCTTTACTGCAGGTCATCACCCCCTCTCTCTGTCTCCCCATTTCAACTCTGTACTGTCTAATAAAGCTTGAAAATTCCCAAAAATAATCTTTAAAAAAAAGTTCAGCTTTGTCCCCTGTTAGAACACACTTCATAATGGTTGTATTCTGTAAGAGTGGTTAAATCTATGTATTCTACAAGGTTAAAAACCCCTAATCTCACAAATTGACAGTAACAGAATTGGGCAATACTTGAATTTGAACACCTGCAAAAGTGAGAAAGGCCATCACCATTTCCCAGATGCCCAAAGTCACGTCTTCACAAGGCTTGTTTGGATCAACCAACAGTCGAGGTTGCCAAAGTTATATAAGATATTTAGTCATAACTTGAGCCATTGAGCAACAAACTTTGTGGGAATACACATGTGGGTGTGTGTGTCTTGTTCAGTTCTGTCTCGTTTGAATCGATCCATTATGATGTATTGACTCTTGTTGTTTATTTGGCTCAAAGCAGGTAGTAATTAAATTGATACTTAATGGGAGAACAGATCACACCCACGCCTATTAAACCTGGCAGATTTATTATTATTCAGTGGTAACTTGGCCTACATCCTCTAATGATTCTCGTAAATGTATGTCTTATTTTTGGAATCCTGCCTGAACTCTGTAATTTTGGACTGGACTGCACTTATATAGTTTATTCTAAATTTAGATTTACATTTATTTATTTCTTTATTTAGATGTATTTATAATTATAAAGGACTCATTAAACCACTTGATGGGAGAACAGATAGCGTGTCCTTCTTTACACCCACGCCTATTAAACCTGGCACAAGAACAGTGAAATGATCTAGCAGCTGTTATCTGGTGCCACAATGCAGGTTCATTCTAGTCTCTAGTGAGAGACTTCAGAGAATCTGAAGGGGGGCCGATGATCCACCCAGACGCACTAGATGAGGCTGGACGTGGCTGAACAGTGCAGGTGAATATGGGAGAGGCACAGAGAAAGGGCTGATGTAGCTAAGCATGTAGAGCAGTTGTCCACTGATTACGGGGTTGGTGGTTTAATCCCCGTCTCCTGCCACATGTCCAAGTGTCCCTTAACCCCACATTGCTCTGATGGTTAGCTTGCACCCTCCATGGTAGCTGCTATCAGTGTATGAGTGTCTGTGTGTGTGTAAATGAGACAAACTACGTTAAGTGCTTTGGATAAAAGCACTATATAAGTGCAGCCCAGTCCAAAAATACAGAGTTCAGGCAGGATCCAAAAATAGGTCAGAAATTCACGAGAATCATTACAGGATGTAGACCAAGTTCCACTGAATAATAACAAGATTTATTTATTTAAAGCACTTTCCAATGTATTTAAAAGTGTTTTTTGATTGTATTGCCTCAAAAAAAAGACTGGATGGGAAGGACCGGCTTTAATCAAGTAGCTGTCAATCAGAGTGAATGAACCGCAGGTGGGAGGAGCTTAGCTAGAGAGCAGAGTGTAGGTGAGCCACACCCAGACACACACTGACAGACAGGGGAGATGAACAGACAACAAGAACAGAGTGGGAAACACAGGACAAACAAGGGAAACATTGATGTTTAGTGAATAATATTTTGGGCTTTGCTTGCTGTATTGTTACAATTATTATCTGTGAAATGTAATGAAGTAAATACAGATATGAACAAAGTACTGAGTTTGAAATGTTTTACACACGGAATAACAAGCAGTTAACAAACTAGATGCCAAGACATTTTCTGGCAGTAAATGAATAGCTGATTAATGATCATAGCTTCAACCGTTGAAACACTTCATGGGAACGCATGATCAAAGGTTTCTCATCAGTGTTGCCAAACCTATTGTGGTCTGTTTTTCAGAGCAGTAAGTAATTACACTCAACTAATGAAAAAACCTCATGGGAACACAGTGAGTGCTCTCCTTCACATGCACACTTATGAAACCTGGCAGAACAAGTGATTTTTATTACTTAATATTTCAGTCTTCGCTGTATTTAGTGGCTTAAAAGTTTGAAGTACAACATGTGTTTTTACATTATATATTTCTTTGTTGTTGTTTTGTTTTTCCACAATGTTTTTATGCTCTGCAAGGTGACCTTGGGTGTCATGAAAGGCGCCTATAGATTAAATGTATTATTATTATTATTATTATTATTATTATTATTATTATTATTACAATTGTTATTATTATTATAATTATTATAACAATTATTATTATTATTATTATTATAACTATTATTATCATAACAATTATTATTATTATTAGTAGTAGTAGTAGTAGTAGTATAACTATTATTATTATAACAATTATTATTATTATTATTATTATTATTATTATTATTATTATTATTATTATCATTATAACAATTATTATTATTATTATTATTATTATTATTATTATTATTATTATTATTTCATTACCTCCTGGTATGTGAAGTCAGACCCCACAGGTCCATTGATGGAGATCTACATGCAGGCTGATGTCTAGCAGCAGAGCTAACGTTAGCATCCTCATCACTGGAGCTAGACTCACGTTGGGTGCGTTTAAAGAACAAGGACATTTTTACTGCTTTTCAGACGGCTGGGGTCGACGTTGTTCAATTTATTATTTACTTGTTCGCTTTTGGATGTATTTGCACTTTCCGCGTGTAGCTCTACTCCTCTGTCTCTCTGACTGAGGGTGTGTGTGTGAGTGTATGTGTGTGTGTGTGGGTGTGAGTGTGTGTGTGTGTGTGTGTGCGTGTGTGTGTGTGTGTGTGTGTGTGTGTGTGTGTCGTTGGTTGAGCCCCACCCTTCACAAAACACAAGAGGAGAGAGCAAAGCCACTCAGTGACACTACCTGCACATGAAGTAGATAAAAAACAAAAGTGTTTAGTTTGTTACGTGACATAGTAAAGTTGCCAAGATATTTTCTGGCAATGAATGAATAGCTTAATAATGGTAATAATAACTTGAGCTGTTAAAACAGTTGGTGGGAAAACACATGTGGGTGTGTGTCTATTGGTCTGTCATTCATAATGATTTATCAACTCTTCATGGGAGAACAGATAGCGTGTCCTTCATTACACCCACGCCTATTAAACCTGGCACAAGAATAGTGATATGATCTAGCAGCTGTTATATGTGGGCTACACTCACGGACCTATAAAGGATACACTGTGTCCCGCTGCTACGCTGTCACTATAGTTAGCCTGTAGCTTCTGCGGCCCGCGCCGTTTGCTCACTGTCTCTGTCGGCTTGCACCAAGCTGTCTCTGTGCAAAAAAATTACCGGCCTAATACGCTCGCAACACGGGGGAATAAATAAAGAAGCGGCCGGTTTGGCCAAGCAAAAACGAGAGACCGCTGGCTTGACCACAGTTGTTCCACAGCCCAATACTTTGACCCATATTCTGGTTTGTGTGGTCGGTTGAGCCCCGCCCTTCTCTCTGACTGAGGGTGTGTGTGTGAGTGTGTGTGTGTGTGTGTGTGTGTCGTTGGTTGAGCCCCGCCCTTCACAAAACACAAGAGGAGAGAGCAAAGCCACTCAGTGACACTACCTGCACATAGAAGTAGATAAAAAACAAAAGTGTTTAGTTTGTTACGTGACATAGTAAAGTTGCCAAGATATTTTCTGGCAATGAATGAATAGCTTAATAATGGTAATAATAACAGTTTGTGGGAAAACACATGTGGGTGTGTGTCTCTTGGGCAATAATTGAATTTGAACACCTGCAAAAGTGAGAAATCACCATTTCCCAGATGCCCAAAGTCACGTCTTCACAAGGCTTGTTTGGATCAACCATCAGTCGAGGTTGCCAAAGTTATATACGATATTTAGTCATAACTTGAGCCATTGAGCAACAAACTTTGTGGGAATACACATGTGGGTGTGTGTGTCTTGTTCAGTTCTGTCTCGTTTGGATCGATCCATTATGATTTATTGACTCATAATGTTTGTTTCGCTCAAAGCAGATAGTAAGTAAAATTGGCAGTTCATTACACCCACGCCTATTTAACCTGGCACAAGAATAGTGATATGATCTAGCAGCTGTTATCTGGTGCCACAATGCAGGTTCATTCTAGTCAGGGCATTTAAACAGGCACTCCCAAGTGACAGACTTCAGAGAATCTGAAGGGGGCAGATGATGAAGTGTCCCTGTACCCCAAATTGCTCCCAATGGTTATCTTTATCTAAGAGCCTAGGTTTTGTTTCAACATTAAATGACACAGTAAATGGGGAATCCAGGGTACCTCCCCCATATCAATCTCATTATACGTGCTTTTACGAATTCCTATTTGGATTCAGTCTCATCCCGAGTTCACACTGAAGGTTTCACAACAAACTGGCAAAGACTGGATGGGAAGGACCGGTTTAAATCAGTTAGCTGTCAATCAGAGTGAATGAACCGCAGGTGGGAGGAGTTTAGCTGGAGAGCAGAGTGTAGGTGAGCCACGCCCAGACACACACTGACAGACAGGGGAGATGAACATGCAACAAGAACAGAGTGGGGAAAACAAGGGACACACTTCACTACAATTACACTGTAAGAATAGATGCAGAAACTAACATTTACTCTACCACTATAGCAATGCCTGCTGGGTATGGAAGGTAGAGGTGATGTGTGCGTAGCATCTCTCTCATTCACTCACTGTGTGTAACTGTTTGGGAGGACAGGTGGCACACTCAAAGAAAAATAATGCAATTCCCAATTCAACTCAACATTAATGATTAATATGAACAATACAATGCATAATGTTGCTTTAAAAAAGTAAGTAATGTCGGTACAGGAGCTAAATGTTCTGAAAAATACTCTAATGTGCAAAGCACACAGGTTTGGCCGACAATTTGGCTTTCCTCAGGTGTATTTAGATAATGTGACCCATGACCCTTGTCTAGTTTCGGCGCATTACATGGAAAGAAGGGTGTATCACAAAAGGTGGCTCTCTTTTTACCTTGCTAGATCACCATGTTAACTTAGGCTGCACGGCTAACCTGCTCAGACCTGCTTTTGCTTTTGAGAGCAATAACCAGTACAAACAGTTTCAAGCCTTTGAAACTTATTTTTTTCAAATTTGAATTATGTCAGGATTGTAATCCCTTTGAAGTCAATATCTTCACCAAACAATATGCATTCTCTCTCCTTGGAGTTCATGTGTGAATCACATTTCATGTCAGTCCTCTTGGTATTTTGAGAGTCTAGAAATCGTTCCAAACAAATCCTACAAACAAGGAAATCCCACATAATACTAAGCCTTTATATTACACCACAGTGGTTACTCTGTGTGCACAGGAGATTATGCTTTTGCACATTATTTGTTTAGGTCATGAATTCGGTATTTACAAATATAATCAAAATATGATAAAATTCAGGTTCAAATACAGGAAAAAATAATCAACATGTAACAATATTGTTCTTTTGATAACATAACATTCTGAAACTCACATTTTATCATCAGTTCTGAAGTCCTTTCATAAAGAGAAATTATTGCAGTATTTGTGAAATTCTTCATACCTTCAGGACATTTCTTTTTGGAATGACGCATCAAAAGTTATAATTGCACAATGAGCCACAGCATCTATTTTCTCTATATAAAGGAGGCTGACTCTTGGTTGGTGCATCAGAATTCAGCACATCAGTTGACTTCTTCCTGCCTAACATTTACCCTGTCACCAGACACGTAAGTGTTCAAGAATCTTTTTTCTAAAGACACTACATTTGTTTTTTAATCAGACCTTAATCCATTATAGTCTGTGTAAATGGGGGCAGTATGCGTGCACATGTAAAGTATAATTTACCTCAAATTTCATTATGGTCATCGATACCATATATAATATATATACACTCACCGGTACACCTTTTCAATTGCTTGTAAAATCAAATAGCTAATCAGCCAATCACATGGCAGCAACTCAGTGCAATGTTCAAAGTCACTTAAAGCTACTACGAGTAAGTCGGCACGTTGGCGACACCTTTGAACAAAAGCGGTAGTATTTTTACGACGCCAGCTGTCGTGAAGCTGTTTTCTAGCTCGTGCTGGGCGTGCAAGATTCAAATAATCAGGAAGCAATATAGTGCGTGACCGTGTGTTGAAAGTGTGAGGGCACCGGACTCTTTTCGGCTTCGAGAGAGTGGTTAGTGACACAGCATCAACTAATGCCAGTAAGTGCTAAACACACCTGATTGCAATGAGTTGATGCATTGTCACCTCTCACGTAGCTGAACGAGTCCGTGAGATGGCAGTTAGTTAGTAGCCTATGGATCACGATGAGGTAATGTGTTTATGTTGTTGTAAATAATGACTATTTCAGATGAATAATGGTCATCTGATGATGCTGGTGAGGCAAAGTAAACTTTGTTTTAGTAGGCTACCGCTCATTCATTTAGGAGTAAACACTGCAGTCTAGGTTCGCTCCGTGAAATTGTGTATACGTTGCTTGGCAACGCCCTCCCGTCCGCCTATCACTCTCCCTTTTAGCTTTTCTTCATTGAATTTTCTTTTTTTTCTTTGATGGTTCAGCCCCGTTATCAGTCATTATGACGACAAACAACTGTCTCAAACAAGGCTCCCTCTCCCCTTCCCTCACCTGGAGCCATAGGCTTCTCAAATCGCGTTCCTGCGCCACACTGAAATCTGCGACCAATGCGGATATGTGACCATAGAGCATGCACGTGTGAACCGAAAATCGGACTGGGTGTACGACCAGATCAAATGCAGTAATAAAAACTATATAAAAACGTCTTTCTTTGCACTGATGGTCTCGTTTGCTGTTAAAGGTAATTTATGATTATGAGAGGAAACATGAGGCTGTTTAAAAGATATTTAAATGTTACTCGTTGCCGCTTTAAACCCCCTTTCTTCCCCATTCTGTTGCTTGGTTTTAACTGCAATAAGTTGTCCTGTCCAGGTCTACATGTCTAAATGCATTGAGTTGCTGCCATGTGATTGGCTGATAAGTTATAGTGTTAACAAGAAATTGATCCACTGTACCTAATAAAGTGGTCGGTGAGAGTATGTATTATATATAAGTGATATTTTAATTTGCCACAATTAAATTACAGCTCACCTGAGAAGTCATACTTCTAACATTGTTTACTCATGATCTTCCTTCTTGTTTGCAGTTAAACACAATGTCTTTCATTACCGACATTAATGTGTCCCTCGATGCGATTGACGAGCAAAATCTCCAAGCACAAGGTTTCTTCATAATCAATGAGAATCTGAACAAAGGAGTCGGAGGAGCACGCATCTTTCTTTGGTACAAGAGAGGAGCCAATCCTGCAGCAGCAATCACCAGGATTCAAGCGTCATTCAACGACGAGATGGCCGAGGGGCTGGGGAAAGCAGGGTACACAAAGATCTGCAAAGACCTCAATGCTGGAGCAGGATTCATATCCAGACCAATCTACCTGTGGTACTTCAGAGGGTCCGGAGAATACCATACTCCCATAGAGGACATTTCTGTCACTACAAGTGTAGCAAATGAAGGCCAGAAGTTTACTCGGGGCTGGGAGAGACTGGCCTGTGATCTGAACCGAGGGGTTGGAGGGGACTGGATCCACATCTGGATGAGGAGATCAGAGCAAACCTACATCTGTGATGTCGATGCCACTGATTCCTTCGGTGTGGACAAAGAAAACTTCCAGGGTGGCTACATCCGTGTGGATGAAGATACTAACAGTGGTCCCAATGGGTCCTTCGTCTTCCTCTGGTACCGTCAGACCACCGACCCGGAGCGTGCCCTCACTGACCTGCAAGTCTCCACCGATGAGAACAAGATGGAGGAACTTGAGCAGCAAGGCTACACACCAGTGAGCGTGAACCTCAACGACCGGAGCGGAGCTGACCAGGTGTTCATGTGGTACAAGAAAACCAAAGGCGCCAATCCCATTAAGGCCATGACCCTGATTGTCAACGAAGAAGCTCGCCCAGATTATTTGAGGGCTGGTATCAATGTAATAGACAAAAATCTCAACGAGGGAAACTGCGGCCCCATCTACCTGTGTTTTAACCAGTGAAAGCCAGAGAAAGCCTTCCCCATTGCAAAACACCACAATCAGTCTCCCCCTCCCCCCCTCAAAAAAGTAGGGGGGGGGGGGCGCCTCTGGCGCAGTGGATAAAAAAAAGAAAAATCATTTTGGTGAACGCTTCTTTTAACCTTTTTTTTCTGTTTTACTACAGTGTATAAACAATGTGATTCATTACTTAACATGTTTACTACTGGTAATAAGTATCAATGGTGTTTGGGTTAAATGTTAAACTTGTTCAAATCAAATTAATCAAACTGTTTCAAATGGCTGTTTATCATGATGTTTGAGCTCTGTATCTCTTTGTTCTGCACATTTCCTGCTTAAAAATAAATCAAAAAAGACAAAGTTGAATGTTCAGTGTGTTTGCTTTAGACTGAGTGTTTTCATCTTCTTATTCCCATCACTGTCCTCATACTGACAACACAGGGCCCACGTCTATCACACTGCTGAACATAAAATTTTGCAATTTTATTTATATGGCACGATTAACAATTTGCCTCAGGGGTGAGAATAATAAGTCAAAATCCCTGACTGAAAGATATGAACAAAGTATGGAATTCCTTATTTACTGTTATTATGGAAGATTCCCATTTCAGACAAAACTGTATTGATTAGATGCAAAAACTTTACTTCATCATGATAAAGTATTCATTAATATTAATATTTATAATCTTATTTTATTATAATAACTTATTTGAGTCTTCATATTGCTGTAAGAGGTTTGAGGAAGAGGTTAGACTAGGTACGCCATATTTATACAATTGTTGAGATGATTATAAATGGCAGATGAAGTTGCAAATGTGGTTTAAATGGAGTCAGTGTTCAGGGCAATAGGCCAAATAACGATTCCAATTACATTTGTTTCGTCAAGGGAAAATATATTTTCTTCAAAAGGTTTTTGTCTGTACATTTGAAAATGTACAATTTTTAATCAATACTCAAAGAAAACTTTGTGTTTGCAAGACTCAAATTGTATGTCACTCTTTCATGTATACAGGGTAAGTGTATTCTAAGTTGTTATTGGAACAATTTCTGGTTCCACACAGTTCCACATTTATTTTATCACTTTGGATTAAAAACCATATGGTCAGAAATTGGACACCAAAGATTTTTTACTTTAACTGCTCCATGTCAACTCTTTTATCATTAGGCAATACAATACGCTGAACAAAAATCTGGTGTTAAAACACAGCCTAGGCTCTGTAAACCGGTATGAAGACAAAGGGAATGTTAACAAAGGATTTCTTCCAGCGCATTCACAGTACAGACAAGAAGCAGATTGTGAGGAGGTGTTCACTGATTTGACAAAAAGTGATTTTGTCAACAAACAATCTCCAGATTAGCTGACTCCACCTTTAAGCCAAGGTGTCCAGACTAGACTAGGTCACGCTTTATCAATCATCTGAATTCCACTTTAGTGCAATAGGCCTGTTCTACACTTCCCCAACACACTAGAGAATAATTCAGAACTGATGAAACACAAAATTTATATATTTTTTTCAAATATTTTTAAGCAATAGCATTAATATTGTGCTTTTGACTGTTCTGGGTGTAAGCAAGGCATTGTTTCAAAACATTTCATTGTTTCATAATTGTATAATTGTATAATAATTGTAATTGTATGTTCTTCAAAGAATAATGTCACATTAACATGTTGATTTGTTTTCTCTGTATTTGAACATAAATTATCAAATTAGAATTATATTTGGAAAAACTGAACTCATGGTGTTACCAAATAAAGTGCAAAAGCACCATCTCCTGTGCACACAGAGTAACTACATACAGTTCCTTACATGTGGAAATGTGTTTCTATAAAAAGGTTTAGTATATTGTAGGATTTATTTCTAACTTACTATTTTAGACTCAATAACAAACTGCATAAGTGCGGGGGCCTCGGGTGCCCCACCGTGCGGCCACCCCCTCCCCAGGGGGCCTGTGCTTATTTGGGGTTCCACATTTCAACTTCAGCCACTTTGTCCCGCCTTTGGAATGCCCTTCCACCAGACAGCTGTAACTTTTACACCATTTAAAGTCCCATCTCAAAACACATCTTTTTAAACTGGCATATTGTGTCTTAGTGTTACTAAGCACCCACTTCATCCCAGCACCCACTTCATCTCAGCACCCACTTCATCCCAGCACCCACTTCATCCCAGCACCCACTTCATCCCAGCACCCACTTCATCCCAGCACCCACTTCATCTCAGCACCCACTTCATCTCAGCACCCACTTCATCCCAGCACCCACTTCATCTCAGCACCCACTTCATCTATTTCTTGTTTCTAAAAACTGATTAATTTGTGATTTGTCAAGTTGATTTTACTGTTGTTGTTTGTATTTTTTTTTGCATTTTTCATGCTTTTATTGATAGTTTTGAAGAGACAGAGTTGAAATGGGGCAGAGAGAGGGGAGTGACATGCAGAGAACGACCGCGGGCGGGAATCGAACCCGGGTCTGCTGCTGGGGGGGGGGGGGGGGGGGGGCGCCCTACTAACCGAGCTAAGGGCCTTTGTTTGCATTTTTTAACTGTCTTGTAAGGTGGCCCTTAGTGCTTTGAAAGGCGCCTATAAATAAATGAAAATATCATCATTATTCCTACTTCGGGTTAGAGCACATTTCATTATTCCTACTTCGGGTTAGAGCACATTTCTATCTTCAATGTGTTCCAGTAGTTGACCCAGATTTTGCACATGACAACAGCTGTGAATTACAGGTGAAACTCAAAAAATTAGAATATCGTGCAAAAGTTCATGTATTTCAGTAATTCAACTTAAAAGGTGAAACTAATATATTATATAGACTCATTACATGCAAAGTGAGATATTTCAAGCCTTCATTTGTTATAATTGTATTTATTATGGCTTACAACTTATAAAAACCCTACATTCAAAATCTCTGAAAATTTTAATATTACATAAAAATCAATAAAAATGGGATTTTAAATACAGAAATGTCGGCCCTATATAAAGTATAATCATCCATATGTACTCAGTACTTGGTCTGGGCCCCTTTTGCATGAATTCTTGCCTCAATTCCAATTCATTTTCCATGATATTCTAATAATATGAGTATCACCTGTATGTGAAATATTCTTGTGCATCTGATTAGGCCATGTTATATAATTCCATTAGCAGAGGCTCTGCTATTGTTCCCCTCTCCCTCAGGATCAGCCTGGCAGCTGGTAGTATGCGTTCACTGAAATAAATAAGTTATACATTGTTATTGGGGTCTAAAGCCCTTGCCAGTTCCCTCGTTATGCTAGTTTGCTCATTGATAAAAGATTGATTGGTTAACCTATTGACATATAGGATTTTTAAGATGAAATGTGATTTACTCGAGTAACACAATTAAATGTTGTTGTGTTATAATTAGTGGTGGGCCGTTATCGGCGTTAACGTGCTGCGTTAACGCCAGACTCTTATCGGCGATAAAAAAAATATCGCCGTTAATCTCTTATTCCACCTCCTGTTCGGCTCAGGGAGCCAGTCATTTGTACAGTTCAGTTTAGACTCGGCCGTAATGCTGCTGCACACACACACACACACGCTGCATGTCAGAGACGAGGGGCGAAGCTTCTCTCACACACCCGCCGCTCTCTCTCTCCATCACTTGCCCAACGACACAATCGGGTATTGGAACGCAGGGTGGGTGTGTGTGGCCACCGGTCGCCACGTGACTATAAGTTTCCAAGTTTTAAACACTTCTATCTCTTCAACGGCAACGTCACCGTACCCGAATCCTAAATATCCCCATAGCAGACGCTATATTTCATCGGGGGGAAAACTTTGTTTTGCGCCACAGTTGAGCTTAGACTCGGCCGTAATGCTGCTGCACACACACACACAGACACAGACAGGCACACACACACGCTGCATGTCAGAGACGAGGGGCGCTACAAAAAAGACGAGAGGAGCGGTTGGAGCAGTTGGAGAGTTTAGACACACATGCGCGCACATTTATTTACATAAAATCGCAATCGCAGTCATTTGTGCAGTTATGTAAAATGTTTCACTAAGGAAAATGACAGAAAAAGTAACGCACAGTGACTTTGATGAGTAACTTTAATCTGATTACTGGTTTGGAGATAGTAACACGTTAGATTACTCGTTACTGAAAAAAGAGGTCCGATGCCGGTAACGCGTTACTAAGTAACATCTTGTTGAACATTATTTATCTTCATCACCAATTATCTGTCAATGAGACGAATACTATTTGTGATTTTGGGCTATACAAATAAAACTGATTTGATTTGATTTATCATAGTAGAACAGCTTCCTCAAGCAGTTTGTGATGCATGTTGGAAACAGGAGATGAGCCCCTGGTCTGATGCGCCACCTGGCTTGAGAAACACGTTCTCAAAGACTTACTTTGAGTCATTATTTAGGGAGCACACACATATTATGAAAGAATTCAAATGAGCCATTTTAATCTAGATTAATCTAGATTAATTCCAAAATTAATCTAGATTAATCTAGATTAAAAAAATTAATCTATGCCCACCTCTAGTTATAATAAGTTATAGTGAATATTTTGGTTCATTATTAAGTTTAGTTTAGTTAGTGTCTTGACCACTTTCTCCCCCGTATGGCCAGCCCTGCCTGCAGCCAAAGCCCTAAACAAAATAACCAGATACATCACACCAGTGACACTTTGTCTGTTATGTTTATGTGTTTCTGCATGCAAGTATTACTATTGTCTACACACAACATACACGTTCCAAAATGTATGGTGTTTAGGTGCTCAATAATGAGAAAGATGTGTGAAGGGGTTTTAGAACCTTGTTGACAAAGCAATGAGCATTTCAATAAGTGATGTCACCAACCAAGGGCGTAGGTTTTGTGAAGGTCAAACACTTAATGAAATATAATTGATAATATATGGAATATAAGGCAGTAAGACTCTCAGGCATTCTATTGTGCTTTCAAATATTTATTCTCCTGTATTGTCCAAAAATCACATTCAACACACATCACGAGTTTTGTGATTTTTTTTTTTTTTAGGAAACATGTTTATGTCAATACCCATCAGACCCAATTAAAGCCTTTGGCTCCAAAGTTTAAATCTGACGGTCAAAATCAAAAGAAATCATCACATATCTATATCTTTCACATTAGGCTACTCCTACATATAAGACACTTGACACAATCTAATTCAGGTCAGCAATTGAAGTATTGGGCTAAACATGGTTGTATGGACAGGTTGCAGATCCTGAGGAGATATTCACTGATTCTGACAACATGGGTTTCCCAGAAATGTGACTCCACGTTCATTTTATTGAGAAGTTTAGCAGTAGAACCCATATACCATTGATACGTTCTTATGTCACCAGTAATACAAGTGTAAAATAATGAATCACATTGTTTATATATTGTAGTAAATAGAGCAAAAAGGTTCAAATAAACCTTCAGAAACTTTCACCAAAACAATTAGACTTTTTTATGGGGAGTGTGGTGGATTCTCAGCTGTGCTGCCATGGATACGGCTTCCGCTGGCTTTCACTGGTTAAAACACAGGTAGATGGGGCAGCAGTGACCCTCGTTGAGATTTTCCCCAATGACATTGATACCAGCCCTCATATACTCTGGGACAGCTTCTGTGTTAAGAATCAGGGTCATGGCCTTAATGGGATTGTCGCCTTTGGTTTTCTTGTACCACATGTACACCTGGTCAGCTCCACTCCGGTCGTTGAGGTTCACATTCACTGGTCTGTAGCGCTGCAGCATGAAGTTCATTCTCTCGCCGTTATTTGTGGAGACTTGCAGGTCAGTGAGGGCACGCTCCGGGTCGGTGGTCTGACGATACCAGAGGAAGACGAAGGACCCATTGGGACCCCTGTTAGTATCTTCATCCACACGGATGTAGCCATCCCTGAAGTTGTCTTTGTCTATACCGTAAGAATCAGTGGCATCGAAATCACAGATGTATGTTTGCTCTGATCTCCTCATCCAGATGTGGATCCATTCCCCTCCAACCCCTCGGTTCAGATCACAGGCCAGTCTCTCCCAGCCACTTCTGAACTTCAGGGCTTCATTTGCTGCACTTGTAGTGACAGAAACCTCCTCTATGGGAGTATGGTATTCTCCGGACCCTCTGAAGAACCACAGGTAGATGTGTTTACCTCCTGCTCCAGCGTTCAGGTTTTTTTTAATCTTCTTGTACCCGGCTTTCCCCAGCCCCTCGGCCATCTCGTCGTTGAATGACACTTGAAGCCTGGTGATTGGTTGTTTGGCAGGTCGATGTTTGTACCAGAGAAAGACGCGCTCTCCTCCTGCCCCTTTGTTCAGATTCTCATCGATGATGGTGAAACGTTTCGATTGGAGAGTTTGTTCGTCAGCTCCGTTAACAGAAACTTTAAGGTTGGTGATGTACTTGGCCATAGTCGTTAACTGCAAACAAGAAAGAAGATCATGAGTCATAATCCAAAAAAGGTTCATTCATACAAGAGCATTCAAGTTAAAGGTGGAGTCAGTGATTCTGGAAAATACTTGTTGTCAAAATCAGTGAATATCTCTGCATGAGTGAAAAAGCTGAGAAAAAGACAAATTTCAATGTGCCCTGTGTAAAATTTAATTAAAGGTCCTTTTAGCTAATTTCCTCTCAGTGTCTGCAGTTAGCCGTCCCCTCCCTCGTCCCTACGTCACCACCACATGAACACACAGCCGTCCCCTCCCTCGTCCCTACGTCACCACCACATGAACACACAGCAGTCCCCTCCCTCGTCCCTACGTCACCACCATATGAACACACAGCCGTCTGCAGTCCCCTCCCTCGTCCCTACGTCACCACCATATGAACACACAGCCGTCCCCTCCCTCGTCCCTACGTCACCACCACATGAACACACAGCAGTCCCCTCCCTCGTCCCTACGTCACCACCATATGAACACACAGCCGTCTGCAGTCCCCTCCCTCGTCCCTACGTCACCACCATATGAACACACAGCCGTCTGCAGTCCCCTCCCTCGTCCCTACGTCACCACCATATGAACACACAGCAGTCCCCTCCCTCGTCCCTACGTCACCACCACATGAACACACAGCTGTCCCCTCCCTCGTCTCTACGTCACCACCACATGAACACACAGTCGTCTGCAGTCCCCTCCCTCGTCCCTACGTCACCACCATATGAACACACAGCAGTCCCCTCCCTCGTCCCTACGTCACCACCATATGAACACACAGCCGTCTGCAGTCCCCTCCCTCGTCCCTACGTCACCACCATATGAACACACAGCCGTCTTCATCAGATAGTGCCGCGATGGAGAGCAGCGAGTCATCGTTCACAGAGACCCGCCTCTTTATAGCGCTCTGTCTCCTGATTGGATAAAAACTAGCGGGATACTCAAGATTTTAATCTGGCAATAACTGCAAATCTGAATGACTGGGAGACCTGTGTTATGAACTGTGCATACTGTTTAAGTGATTAGTGTATGAATATAACGTGATTTAACATGTCTATTTACAAAAAAATATCACTCACTTCTCCTTTAATAGCTGAACTGTAAGCTGCTGCTAAAAGTGGAAGTAAACAGACTCAACTTGATTTTACCTCTCCATCTCTTTTGTTACACCACTCCCACAATGTAAACAAAGGAGCCTAAGGTAGCTAGAAACCTGCCTGTTTAGTTTTTTGCATTTTTTTTCAGCACACATAAACAACGGGCAATTGGTGGATCGTGAGGAGAAATTAACCTATTTGAAAAAAATAATAATAATGACAACAAGCATTCACCAACATTGCTGACACCTCTAAGCTCAGGAGTAAACAGAATATCAAAATGTTATAAATATGACTTCTCAGGTGAGCTCTAATGTTGCAAATTAAATATCACTTGTCAAAAATATGGCATCTGAAATGAATTATATTATACATGTTCACGCATACTGCCCCCATTTACAAGTGCATCTCAAACAACCATGGACGTTTGTTTTTTTCTGTAACCTAAAACAAGAAGTAAAACATTAATATACTCCTGATTTGTTACACAAAGTGAAACATGTCAGGCCTTTTTGGCTTACAGCTTGTGAAAAAAAATCCAGCATCTCGAAATATTGGAATATTACATAAGAACAATTGTTTTGAAAAGATTTATAATACAAAAATGTCTGAAAAGTGTCATAGCAAAACAAAAGAGACATATTTCTCTTTGTGTAATTGATCTAGACTTTATTAAAGTTTTTAATTCAATTCCTGACATTTCTTTTCACTACCATGATATTTTCATTGTTTAAGATGCACATTTATACTATTTACACAGATTATAATGGATCAAGGAAGGATTCTTGAACACTTACGTGTCTGCTGACAGTGAATGTTAGGGGGAAGAAGTCAATGATGTGCTGAATTCTGATTTAACTTTCAACGGCCACTTTATATGGAAAACTGAGACAGGGGCGGCTCTAGGCACAGGAAATATAGGTGGTTGCGCAGTAAAAAGTTTTGTTTTGGAAGTGTGCCCTGTATCTAACCATTCATCTGTTCATTTTTTCACAGGTCTGAGCACGGAGCTTGTTTTTCTGAGTTGACTTGAACGCAGGTTGGTAGGTGTGACTACGTAGGTAGGGCAGCGGTCCAATGATCTGAAGTCTGTGGTTTGATGCCACATGTCCCTGGGCAAAAATACAATGAACTCCAAATTGGGTTTAAATTATTAAGTCGCACATGTGTTTAAAGTTTTTATTTGTCTCTGTCATTGCAACATTTAAAGGCATACTAGGTCATTCAGAATCAGTGAATATCTCCTCAAATGTTGCTGCCTGTTCGTACTGTGTGCACTCTGAAAAAAATCTGTTGGAAATACAGATTCTAGGCTCTGTAAACTGGTATGTAAACACAGGGAATGTTAACAAAGCCCAGTCCTTCTGTTTACATACCAGTTTACAGAGTCCAGGCTGTGTTTTTTCCAGCGCACACACTGTATGGACAGGGAGCGATTTTTGTGGAGATATTCACAGATTTCAAACCATCTCCAGAATGTCCTAGTATGCCTTTATGCCTGTCTTCCTCTCTGCCTGTCTGTCTCTGCCTGCCTGCCTCTCTCCCTCTCTGCCTGTCTCTCTCTGCCTGCCTGCCTGTCTCCCTCTCTCTCTGTCTCCTGGCGGATCATTCATGCAAACGTCCTGTAACGGGTCGGGTACCCGCAGGAAAGAGGCAAATAATGAGATCAGGTAAATTTGATGTCCCTGAACCTTCAACAGCAGTTCCCATTAAATAAAAACATGCAGAAGTTCATTTTGCCTCAAGCTGTGGTAGCACCACTGATTGCATTGTCGTCACAGTTTCTAAAACCTCTTTTCCACACTTCTTTCTGAATATTGAGAAACTGAACACAATCATTTTTTAAACTTGTATGAAGCTGTGTCTGCCCACGCCCAAGGTCCATGACCTTGGGCGTGGGCAGACCCAGCTTCAGTTCATGTTGTAGCAGGCAGAGGTTGAGTGTGATCAGTAATCATATCAACAGATCTGCTTGAAAAGGATATTGGGAAAATAAATAAATGTTTGAAGTGTGACTCCCCACGAGTGGTGATTGAACAATGACTGACTGAAAGAAAACTTTCTTTTCAAACACAGAGAAAACAAATCATGTAATATTCTTTGAAAACATACAATTATTTTGGCTTTTTTCATAATTGGTAACCGATGCCTTGTTTACACCCAAAACAGTCAGAAACACAATATAAATGCTAATGCTTCAATTCTATTAAAACAAACCAAATGTTTATTTTATACGTGTGTCTGTTAATGAAGAAAAGTGAAGTCTTTGACAAATGATGCCAGGATTTCACTGTATATACGGTGTGTGTGTGTGTGTGTGTGTGTGTGTGTGTGTGTGTGTGTGTGTGTGTGTGTGTGTGTGTGTGTGTAGATATTGCTCAAAGATTCAACAAATAAAAAAGCATCTTATACTAATATTCTGAAAAAAGAACTTTTAAAGTAAATGTTCTATTGATTTTTTTGTATATTTTAAATTAAACAATAGAGGTCAACACTTGGTCAATGTAGACTATTGTTCCATTCAGTCCACTGTTGGTTATGTAGGAATGTCTGTATGCCTGTGTGTGTGTCTGTGTGTGTGTGTGTGTTTGTGTCTGTTGTGTGTGTCTGTGTCTGTGACTGTGTATGGACTGACCCCTAGTGAGTGTTTTAGGAAGTGCAGAACAGGATTAGATTTGCCTCTGCTGAATAGTTTTTAGTCCCAGTGGGGAAAAATACATCAAATTAAAATGTTTTTAATCTCATTCTGATTATGTTATTTTAGCATATGTTCAGCATCAGAATTTAACAATCTCTTTTGCCTTTTATATATATATATATATATATATATATATATATATATATATATATATATATATATATATATATATATATATATATATAAAGCTAATCAGCCAATCACATGGTGGCAGCAATTTCATTTAATATTGGTGATCCTGTGAGAATTGTAGCCTCATTGTCCTGTTTTTAGCTGACAGGAGTGGCACCCGATAGGGTCTTCTGCTGCTGTAGCCCATCTGCTTCAAGGTTGGTCGTGTTTTGCGTTCAGAGACGGTATTCTGCATACCCTGGTTGTAACGAGTGGTTATTTGAGTTACTGTTGCCTTTCTATCATCTCGAACCAGTATGCCCATTCTCCACTGACCTCTGACTTCAACAAGGCATTTTACGTCCACACAAATGCCTCTCACTGGGTATTTTTTATTTTTCGGACCATTCTCTGTAAACCCTAGAGATGGTTTAGAGTGAAAATCCCAGTAGATCAGCAGTTTCTGAAATACTCAGACCAGCCCTCCTGGCACCCTCAACATTGCCATGTTCAAAGTCACTTAAAACCCCTTTCTTCCCCATTCTGTTGCTCAGTTTCAACCTCAGTAAGTTGTCCTGTCCAGGTCTACATGCCTAAAGGACTTGAGTTGCTGACATGTGATTGGCAGATTAGTTATATGTGTTAACAAGGAAATGAACCGCTGTACCTAATAAAGTGGCCGGTGAGAGTATATGTATATACATACATATATGATTTGATTTGAATATTTTATTATTGTGTCCTGCATTAGCCTGCCCAGCCCACAGGTGCTTAGAGACACCATTATAAAACACAGACAGACCAAAAACCAAAAGTAGATGCTAAACAATACTAACACTAACGATATAAAGCATCCTGACGTTTCATCCAGGCTTTAGAAACAAAAGAGGCTTTAACTTCTAAACATTAAAGGTAAACAAACATTCCATCCTGACATCATCATTACTCCAAAATATTTCAGGGTTTTGAGCAAACAGTTCATTTACAAAAGGAACTCTCAGTTCTTCATAGAAGGGACAGTATAAAAGAAAATGAGATTCATTCTCCACTTCTCCTAGGTATATATGTGTGTGTGTGTGTGTGTGTGTGTGTGTGTGTGTGTGTGTGTGTGTGTGTGTGTGTGTGTGTATGTGTGTTTCCTGTTTTATTTTGGTAAGTGTTGTCACTTCCTGTAAGCTTTGATTGCTGGCCCCGCCCTAATGTGTTTCACCTGTGTGTAGTTGTCTCTCGTTGAGTCCCAGGCAAGAATAAATGTATAAATATGAGGTGTGCCAGATCTTTAAAAAAAAATATATATATATCCTTCTCAACCACCATGCTCTGCCCCAGATTCTGTTCTGCACTGTGTGAGTACACAACTACTTGTTAAATAGAATTAAGCTTAATATACATCTAGGAATATCTAGAGATGGATTTCTAAGTCATTTATGTGTAACATGTAACTGTAGTTGTGGTCCAAACTTCTTTCAAAACTGTGAATGGAAACTTGCATGCGTCAGTGTTATAGTTAGTTAGTTAGTTTAACTCGGTTAAAATCTTATGACTGTCCTGCATATTTCTAAAAATGGTTTAATTAACTCTGCTTTGATAGAACAGAGAATTTTGCACTTTGGATTACTTTTTGAGTACAATTAATGTGCCAGAAATTGTAGTTCTAAAAAACCTTTATACCTTTTTCTTTTGTGTGTTTTTATTTGTAGTTTACTCTGAGGTTTCGTTTATATCAACTGTCTGACTTTGCTGTTTGTGTTGCAGTGCTTGCAGCAACGTGCGTGTTTTTGAAAGCAGGTAAATATCTGTGTGAGAGAATTGTGATAGTGTGAGTGTGGATAAAGCCCCCTGATTGTGATGCAATCTTCAACCCACAGGTGGGGATTAAAGCACTGATGAAAATATTATAATTCTTTCTCTTCATAGGTGGTTTGACAGCTCTCAGTGTGAGTATAACATGTGAGGGAGATGAGGCACGCCTGAATTGTGGTAAGATAACTATTTATTTTTTATACAGACTATTTATTGAAACTGCATATGTGGAATTGGCCGGGGTCAAAGTAACTTCAGTGCCATTTGGAAAGATTGACTTCTATTGCTAAGGCCAAGCGGATGGACTTTGTCGAGCCCTGGGAGCCATACATGACTGTCATGACCAGAACATGGGATACTTTTTTTTCTTTTTCTTAGTTTTTTGTTAACTTTTTCTTTGTGGTTTGTGTCCTTGCTGTGATGGTCCAGATGTTTTGTAAAAAAGACAAACGGCAATTAATATATGGGGGGGGAAGAAATACCAGTGAGATATCGGTACAGGGTTAACTACATGTCTCTCCTCTCTGCCTCTGTAACTTATTGTTTCAGATAGAGGACAGGTTATAACCGTCCAGAGTGCCGTTTATGGCCGCACAGACCGGACCACATGTTCTGCTGGAAGACCTTGGCAGCAGCTCCAAAACACTGGTTGCTCAGGGAACGCTGACAAAGTGGCTACTGTGTAAAGTCCTTCAGTCTTTTATAAATACTATAAACCCTATTTTAACTTGCATTCAAACCTCACTAAAATCACTCTTTACCTACAGCTGTAACGGGAGAACCTCCTGTACCATTGGCGCGACCAACAAAGAGTTTGGAGACCCCTGTGTCGGAACTTACAAGTACCTGGATGTGGTTTACAAATGTCAAGGTAAGTAGATTAAAAAACCCGTTTATTTTGTCTTGTTCTACTTAAAATAATCTGTCTAGATTAGGGATGTGCAGGTGTATTGGATAGATAGATAGATAGATAGATAGATAGATAGATAGATAGATAGATAGATAGATGGATGGATAGAAAGAAGTGTATGGGTGTTACCAAATAGTAAATCATAACCGTTTAGGAAAAATAAACAACTTTTTTTTTTTTTTCTTCTTAAAGTTTTGAAAATGATTCCAATAGCCTATGTTCTGGGGACACGATTCATTCATTAATTTCACATCACAAAGAACACAAACTTTTGGGGATGATCAAAGCTAGTCTGCAGAATCTGTCTGTCGCTATCTGTGTGTGTGTGTGTATCAGCCAGTACTGCAGGCATACAAACACAGGGAGTAGCCATCGGGCTTCAGTAACAGCCACGAAAGAGTGACAAATTAATCTGGAACTGAATGAACATGACAATTACGGCAAATAAATGTGTGTGTGTGTGTGGGGGGGGGGGAGGCTGCGGACAATGACATCACGGTTAACCGTTTAGACATTTGTCAACGTTCACAACCCTTGTGCAGATGTGCAAAAGAAAGTTTCATGTTGAGTAATGTTGGTGGGCAGGACAAGCAGCGACGCTGATGTATAATGTCTCTCTGGTTTTGACAGAACACAGTGTGACATGTGAGGGGAAAGAGGCAAGCCTGAAATGTGGTAGGATCACATGTTCTAACATATGGTGTTGGTGTGTATATACATGTTTGGGGGCATTACCTGATTAACATAATTATATTTCCATTACATCACTCATTATAATATCTCAAAGCTGTATTAACTACATGTCTCTCCTCTCTGCCTCTGTAACTTATTGTTTCAGATGGAGGACAGGTTATATCCGTCCAGAGTGCCGTTTATGGCCGCACAGACCGGACCACATGTTCTGCTGGAAGACCTTGGCAGCAGCTCCAAAACACTGGTTGCTCAGGGAACGCTGACAAAGTGGCTAATGAGTAAAGTGCCCCAGTCTTTTATAAATACTATAAACCCTATTTTAACTTGCATTCAAACCTCACTAAAATCACTCTTTACCTACAGCTGTAACGGGAGAACCTCCTGTACTATAGACGTGACCAACACAGAGTTTGGAGACCCCTGTGTCGGAATTTACAAGTACCTGGATGTGGTTTACAAATGTCAAGGTAAATAGATTAAAAGCCCAGTTCCTTTTGTCTTGTTCTACTTAAAATAATCTGTCTAGATTAGGGATGTGCATGTGTTACCATATGATAAATCCTAACCCTTTAGGAAAAATAAACAAAATAATTTATTCTCTTCATAGGTGGTTTGACAGCTCTCAGTGCGAGTATAACATGTGAGGGAGATGAGGCACGCCTGAATTGTGGTAAGATAACTATTTATTTTTTATACAGACTATTTATTGAAACTGCATTTGTGGAATTGGCCGGGGTCAAAGTAACTTCAGTGCCATTTGGAAAGATTGACTTGTATTGCTAAGGCCAAGCGGATGGACTTTGTCGAGCCCTGGGATCATGACCAGAACATGGGATACTTTTTTTTTTTTTTCTTTGTGGTTTGTGTCCTTGCTGTGACGGTCCAGATGTTTTGTAAAAAAAGACAAACGGCAATTAATATATGGGGGGAGGGGGGGGGGAATACCAGTGAGATATCGGTAGAGGGTTAACTACATGTCTCTCCTCTCTGCCTCTGTAACTTATTGTTTCAGATGGAGGACAGGTTATGTCCGTCCTGAGTGCCGTTTATGGTCGCACAGACCGGACCACATGTTCTGCTGGAAAACCTTGGTATCAGCTCCAAGACACTGGTTGCTCAGGGAATGCTGACAAAGTGGCTACTGTGTAAAGTCCTCCAGTCTTTTATAAATACTATAAACCCTATTTTAACTTGCTTTCAAACCTCACTAAAATCACTGTCAACAGCTGCAACAGGAGAACCTCCTGTACCATTCACGCGACCAACACAGAGTTTGGAGACCCCTGTCGCGGAACTTACAAGTACCTGGATGTGGTTTACAAATGTCAAGGTAAGTAGATTAAAGGCCCCGTTTCTTTTGTCTTGTTCTACTTAAAATAATCTGTCTAGATTAGGGATGTGCAAGTGTATGGGTTTTTTTTTTTTTTTTAAGTTTTGAAAATGATTCCAATAGCCTATGTTCTGGGGACATGATTCATTCATTCATTTCACATCACAAAGAACACAAACTTTTGGGGATGATCAAAGCAGAGTCTGCAGAATCTGTGTGTGTGTGTGTGTGTGTGTGTGTGTGTATCAGCCAATACTGCAGACATACACACACACACACAGAGGCAGTAGCCGTCAGACTTCAGTAACAGCCACGAAAGAGTGACAAATTAATCTGGAACTGAATGAACGTGACAATGACGGCAAGCAATCGTGTGTGTCTGCAGACAATGACATCACGGTTAACCGTAGATACGTTAAAACATTGGTCGTGTAACCGTTTAGACATTTGTCAACGTTCACAACCCTTGTGCAGATGTGCAAAAGAAAGTTTCATGTTGAGTAATGTTGGTGGGCAGGACAAGCAGCGACGCTGATGTATAATGTCTCTCTGGTTGACAGATCGCAGTGTGACATGTGAGGGGAAAGAGGCAAGCCTGAAATGTGGTAGGATCACATGTTCTAACATATGGTGTTGGTGTGTATATACATGTTTGGGGGCATTACCTGATTAACATAATTATATTTCCATTACATCACTCATTATAATATCTCAAAGCTGTATTAACTACATGTCTCTCCTCTCTGCCTCTGTAACTTATTGTTTCAGATAGAGGACAGGTTATATCCGTCCAGAGTGCCGTTTATGGTCGCACAGACCGGACCACATGTTCTGCTGGAAGACCTTGGCAGCAGCTCCAAAACACTGGTTGCTCAGGGAACGCTGACAAAGTGGCTACTGTGTAAAGTCCTCCAGTCTTTTATAAATACTATAAACCCTATTTTAACTTGCATTCAAACCTCACTAAAATCACTCTTTACCTACAGCTGTAACGGGAGAACCTCCTGTACTATTGGAGCGACCAACAAAGAGTTTGGAGACCCCTGTGTCGGAACTTACAAGTACCTGGATGTGGTTTACAAATGTCAAGGTAAGTAGATTAAAGGACCTGTTTCTTTTGTCTTCTACTTAAAATAATCTGTCTAGATTAGGGGTGTATAGGTGTTACCAAATAATAAATCATAACCGTTTAGAAAAAATCTAACTTTTTTTTTTTTTTAAAGGTCCCATATTATGCTAAATGCACTTTTTAAATGTTTTCTAACATATCCATGGGTCCACGGTGTGCCTAGACACTGCCAAAATATTAAAAAAAATTACAATCTCTCCTTTTCTCACTCTCCCCCTTTCTGAAACCCCACCCCTCCCCCCAATGTACTCCATTCAGAATTCTTCCCGATATATCGTCACAGCGAGAAGAAGCCACTTCCCCATATTTCTTTATATGTTCATGATGCTTCCCCCCACATTTGTAACCAGAAACTTCCACCGTGTAGTAGTCTATGATAACCCCACCCCCCCATTTCTTATTGTTCCACGGCCCCGAGATCCTCTGGAAAATATTCCGAGCAACAGCCATGTTGTTTTCCCCGCTAAGCGACAAGATGCCCATAGTACAGCAAAGCATGCTGAATGTTGCATAAACCAACACAGAAGCATTCTGCTCATAATCCACTCATTTATCTTAATCACAGCAGTCTTAATAATGCCGCGTTTATAACGAGACAAAGCTTAGGGAACTACTTGTGTAGTAATTCCATCGGTGAAACTAAAAGGAATCTCCTCAATGGTTGTTTGCCTGTTATTTACCTAGTGTAGCATGTAGCTTCGGGAGTAGCACCCAACGTTTGCTTCTATTACACTAACTTAGCTTTCCCATTGGAGTTTAATAATGCCCCGTTTTTAACACCAGAAAGGGTGGGAAGTTATTCCTGTAGAAATCAAACTGTGAAGCTACTGTTTTAATCAAACTGTGAAGCTACTGTTTTAATCATGTCATGTCAAAGTATGGCTTCGCTCCGGGTAAACACTGTTCGCAGTGTCTCTCTAGTATCACGAGAGCACGGCAGAGAGGTGGGAGGGGCTAGCCAGATCGCAGGCTGCAGACACCAATATAGGTCATCCTGAGACCAGAGGAACATCAGGGAATAAAGGCTTGCTACAATAAATGATCTGAACGGGTTTTTCAGCAAACATTTAAAAAAATAAGTATTAGGGACTACTTGGACCATATAAAATTGACACCAAAGTGCATAATATGGGAGCTTTAAATGACGTTTTGAAAATGATTCCAATAGCCTATGTTCTGGGGACACGCAATCATTAATTTCACATCACAAAGAACACAAACTTTTGGGGATGATCAAAGCAGAATCTGTGTGTGTGTGTGTGTGTGTGTGTGTGTCAGCCAGTACTGACATACAAACACAGGGAGTAGCCATCGGGCTTCAGTAACAGCCACGAAAGAGTGACAAATTAATCTGGAACTGAATGAACGTGACAATGACGGCAAATAAACGTGTGTGTGTGTGTGTGTGTGTCTGCAGACAATGACATCACGGTTAACCGTGTATACGTTAAAAAATGTTGGTTGTGTAACCGTTTAGACATTTGTCAATGTTCACAACCCTTGTTCAGATGTGCAAAAGAAAGTTTCATGTTGAGTAATGTTGGTGGGCAGGAGAAGCAGCGCCGCTGATGTATAATGTCTCTCTGGTTTTGACAGATCGCAGTGTGACATGTGAGGGGAAAGAGGCAAGCCTGAAATGTGGTAGGATCACATGTTCTAACATATGGTGTTGGTGTGTATATACATGTTTGGGGGCATTACCTGATTAACATAATTATATTTCCATTACATCACTCATTATAATATCTCAAAGCTGTATTAACTACATGTCTCTCCTCTCTGCCTCTGTAACTTATTGTTTCAGATAGAGGACAGGTTATATCCGTCCAGAGTGCCGTTTATGGTCGCACAGACCGGACCACATGTTCTGCTGGAAGACCTTGGCAGCAGCTCCAAAACACTGGTTGCTCAGGGAACGCTGACAAAGTGGCTACTGTGTAAAGTCCTCCAGTCTTTTATAAATACTATAAACCTTATTTTAACTTGCATTCAAACCTCACTAAAATCACTCTTTACCTACAGCTGTAACGGGAGAACCTCCTGTACTATTGGAGCGACCAACAAAGAGTTTGGAGACCCCTGTGTCGGAACTTACAAGTACCTGGATGTGGTTTACAAATGTCAAGGTAAGTAGATTAAAGGACCTGTTTCTTTTGTCTTCTACTTAAAATAATCTGTCTAGATTAGGGGTGTATAGGTGTTACCAAATAATAAATCATAACCGTTTAGAAAAAATCTAACTTTTTTTTTTTTTTAAAGGTCCCATATTATGCTAAATGCACTTTTTAAATGTTTTCTAACATATCCATGGGTCCACGGTGTGCCTAGACACTGCCAAAATATTAAAAAAAATTACAATCTCTCCTTTTCTCACTCTCCCCCTTTCTGAAACCCCACCCCTCCCCCCAATGTACTCCATTCAGAATTCTTCCCGATATATCGTCACAGCGAGAAGAAGCCACTTCCCCATATTTCTTTATATGTTCATGATGCTTCCCCCCACATTTGTAACCAGAAACTTCCACCGTGTAGTAGTCTATGATAACCCCACCCCCCCATTTCTTATTGTTCCACGGCCCCGAGATCCTCTGGAAAATATTCCGAGCAACAGCCATGTTGTTTTCCCCGCTAAGCGACAAGATGCCCATAGTACAGCAAAGCATGCTGAATGTTGCATAAACCAACACAGAAGCATTCTGCTCATAATCCACTCATTTATCTTAATCACAGCAGTCTTAATAATGCCGCGTTTATAACGAGACAAAGCTTAGGGAACTACTTGTGTAGTAATTCCATCGGTGAAACTAAAAGGAATCTCCTCAATGGTTGTTTGCCTGTTATTTACCTAGTGTAGCATGTAGCTTCGGGAGTAGCACCCAACGTTTGCTTCTATTACACTAACTTAGCTTTCCCATTGGAGTTTAATAATGCCCCGTTTTTAACACCAGAAAGGGTGGGAAGTTATTCCTGTAGAAATCAAACTGTGAAGCTACTGTTTTAATCAAACTGTGAAGCTACTGTTTTAATCATGTCATGTCAAAGTATGGCTTCGCTCCGGGTAAACACTGTTCGCAGTGTCTCTCTAGTATCACGAGAGCACGGCAGAGAGGTGGGAGGGGCTAGCCAGATCGCAGGCTGCAGACACCAATATAGGTCATCCTGAGACCAGAGGAACATCAGGGAATAAAGGCTTGCTACAATAAATGATCTGAACGGGTTTTTCAGCAAACATTTAAAAAAATAAGTATTAGGGACTACTTGGACCATATAAAATTGACACCAAAGTGCATAATATGGGAGCTTTAAATGACGTTTTGAAAATGATTCCAATAGCCTATGTTCTGGGGACACGCAATCATTAATTTCACATCACAAAGAACACAAACTTTTGGGGATGATCAAAGCAGAATCTGTGTGTGTGTGTGTGTGTGTGTGTGTGTCAGCCAGTACTGACATACAAACACAGGGAGTAGCCATCGGGCTTCAGTAACAGCCACGAAAGAGTGACAAATTAATCTGGAACTGAATGAACGTGACAATGACGGCAAATAAACGTGTGTGTGTGTGTGTGTGTGTCTGCAGACAATGACATCACGGTTAACCGTGTATACGTTAAAAAATGTTGGTTGTGTAACCGTTTAGACATTTGTCAATGTTCACAACCCTTGTTCAGATGTGCAAAAGAAAGTTTCATGTTGAGTAATGTTGGTGGGCAGGAGAAGCAGCGCCGCTGATGTATAATGTCTCTCTGGTTTTGACAGATCGCAGTGTGACATGTGAGGGGAAAGAGGCAAGCCTGAAATGTGGTAGGATCACATGTTCTAACATATGGTGTTGGTGTGTATATACATGTTTGGAGGCATTACCTGATTAACATAATTATATTTCCAATACATCACTCATTATAATATCTCAAAGCTGTATTAACTACATGTCTCTCCTCTCTGCCTCTGTAACTTATTGTTTCAGATAGAGGACAGGTTATATCCGTCCAGAGTGCCGTTTATGGTCGCACAGACCGGACCACATGTTCTGCTGGAAGACCTGACTCTCAGCTCCAAAACACTGGTTGCTCAGGGAACGCTGACAAAGTGGCTACTGTGTAAAGTCCTCCAGTCTTTTATAAATACTATAAACCCTATTTTAACTTGCATTCAAACCTCACTAAAATCACTCTTTACCGACAGCTGTAACGGGAGAACCTCCTGTACTATTGGCGCGACCAACAAAGAGTTTGGAGACCCCTGTGTCGGAACTTACAAGTACCTGGATGTGGTTTACAAATGCCTTCAGTAGCTTAAAGGTGAGTGTGCTGGAGGACTGTATGATTGTTGGTTAGGAGTTTGTAACCACTGTAGGTCAGAGGATGATCTCATCAACAGGGTTTATTTAACAGTTTGTGTGTAGTTAGTTGGTTCTATGGATGTACACATAACCCTTAATGCTGAGAATACTGGCAGCAAACACACTTTTAACTCTTATTAAACTATAAACTGGCAAACAGCACTCTACAGCAGACTCTCTCTCCGTCTCGTCTGTCCGTTACTTTTCAAAAGTAACGTCTCCAGCCAGCCGTTACATTCTAACAAATACGCAAATCTGCCTGGCAACAGGACGAGCTCTCTTATTGGCTGATGGACGTTATCGGGCAGATTTATGACTACGGATACCTGAACTGACCGTCCTTCTTTAGTCAGTCTGAGCTGTTTCACTCTGCTGAGGAAAAGCTAATGTGCACAGGAAGACGTAGCGCATTTTACATTAACTAAGCAGTAATGCAGAGATAATTGGCGTATTTATAATGGTTATTAAAATCCTTATTATTGTGCTTCTGTTTGCTCACTGTAACTACTACAAATCTTCAGCTATTTTAACCATTCTTTCATCAAAATGTTAATTTAATATCTTCTCATGATCCTGTTTGTAGTATGTGTGATGTTGTTTTTTGCTGAGGGGGAAAAAAATACAATATTAATACACAGCCTAGGCTCTGTAAACGGGCATGTTGCTAGCTACGGTAGACCCCTTTGATGACATACAGTACCAGTTTACAGCAAGAGTACCTATTTGCAGACCCATGGAGAAACGGAGCTCCACCGGAAATACGAAATTTCTTCTTCGTTTATTTTTACTGGATCACTCAGCGTTTCTTCTTCTTTTTGTTTTACTGCCGGCGTTCACCTAGCGGTGAATAATAACAAGACACAGTTTCCAGAAACGCTGGGTGATCGCCGCCAGTAAAAAAAACGAAGAAGAAATTTCGTATTTCCGGTGGAGCTCCGTTTCCCCATGTGTCTGCAAATAGGTGCCTCTCGTTCACAGAGCCTAGGCTGTGTATAAACTCTGTTTTTTGTTTTTTTTGTTTTTTTCCCAGCGCACACAGTTGTGAGGGGATGTACACTGATTTTGACAAGCGTTCTCCAGAATAACTGACTCCACCTTTTTTTAAAAGCACTAATAAGTCAGATAACGAGATCACATTTGCTGCTGTTGTAAAGTTGGAACAAATATTTTGTGCCACAAGTTGCTTAAATTATTTGTCTAAATTGTCTTTTCCCTTGCAGGTCCACTTACCGGCTGAAATCACAATATTACTGCAATATTCAATTTCCTGGTAATAACTCTGGGTCTATTAAAATTTGAATCCAATAAAATGTTTCTTTTGCATTATTACTCCTAATGTGAATCGGTTTAAAATACATCTGTATTTGAAGGGGAAAATAAACTTGTACCACAGTAAATCCGGCTTCGTATCCCTTCTCTGAAATTCCACTATATACTGTAACAGTTTAAACGATTAAAGGTGCACTATGGAACTTTGCGTTCGTCAGATAAGTGAAAATTATAGGTATATTCTCATAACTGTATTGATAAACTTTACTCACAGGAAAATATTATCCTGGACACCGTTTGAAGTTAGAAAGATACCCAAAAATGTACTGTTTCACTGTTTACAGCAGCAGGGCACACAGTTTGGTTTACAAACGGGTCATGGGCATGAAAAACCTTGGGCGTGGGTGGACACAGCTTCAGTTTGTATTGAAGCAGGCAGAGGTTGAGGAGTGTGATCAGTAATCGTATCAACAGATCTGTTTGAAAAGGATATTGGGAAAATAAATAAATCTTTGATTTGAAGTGTGACTCCCCACAAGTGGTGATTGAATAATGACTGACTGAAAGATAACGTTCTCATTTAACACAGAGAAAACAACATGTAATAACATTATTCTTTGAAAACATACAATTATTTTGGCTTTTTTCATATTTTGTAACCAATGCCTTGTTTACATCTGTGTGTGTCTGTGACTGTGTATGGACTGACCCCTAGTGAGTGTTTTAGGAAGTGCAGAACAGGATTAGATTTGCCTCTGCTGAATAGTTTTTAGTCCCAGTGGGAAAAAATACATCAAATAAAAATGTTTAATCTTATCCTGATCCTAGTTCCATCAGCTTTTCTATTTTATTAAAACATTAATTTCTATTAAATGTAAAGTTCACACGGTCGTGGCCTGTCAGGGGAACTTTATACAGCAGTGAAAATAAGTGGTTATTTGACAAATAATTAATTTTATTTTTAATCTACATTTGTTTTTAGTTAAAAGAATCTTCCAATTTTACAACTTCAGTCTTTAGGTTTTTCTCCAAATGTTACCTCCAACGGTCCCTAATGTGCTAATTCCTTTATTTACTGTTTCTATGTTAATTTTATTTTTTAAATCAGTTGTTGTACCTTCAAACCTTTTAAAGTGAACCGATGTGTTCCTAGAGGCAAACAAACAATAAGATATGTGTGCACATGTTTGACTGACAGAACCTCACCTTTCAGTTTGACATGCGTTGGCCGCTGGTTGTGGTGGTTTTAGTCCAGTGCAGCGAGAAGGGTGGTTGCTTCATACAGTGGAGGAGAGAAGGCAAACAAGGCCAGCAAACATCAGGGTCTGAAAGGACTCCAGATCTGATGGTGGCCTGCAGCGCAACAAAACAAATTCAAGAGAACTTCAGACACATGCTTGTTTGCAAAACACAGTCATAGAGGCAACATATCGTATTGATAATATTGCTATAACATTTCTATTTCCACATTCACCTCTAAAACACCAAACTGACACAAACCTTCTTAGACAAGATAACATGTTTAGTCTTACTGAAAGGTCAAATGGTTGGTAGGATGGCCTAGAGGAAAGGGGGTCCAACTAATAACTACAAGGTCGCTGGTTCAATCCCTGGCACCAGACAGGAGGGTGTTATTTGTAAAACTAGTGGTGGCTGCTATTATATCTACGGTGCCCACCATCTCTACCATTGTGACTATGAGCAAGACACTTAACCCCAAACTGCTCCAGGGGCGCTGTGCTATGGCTGACCCTGCGCTCTGATACCCTCCGAAAACTAACTTGAGAGGGGAGATTCAAAGAATGGTATGAAGTCTTTCTCCCGATTCGCTACATCCTATGGAGGATGTTGACGTCTGCCAAGGGCCCATTCATGCACGCCTGTGAAATAGCTCATTACACCTTTGCCACACTAATATAAATTGGCATTTTCAGTTGAATTAATAATGCTGTGTGTCACATTTATTTGTTCAACATTATTTATACTCGATATTTATATAATATCGACATAAATATAGATCAACAACCAGAATGTGGACTTACTTCACAGGTGATTCATTACCTGTAAGTTACTACTGTATATTAGTAATGTTGAAATTGACACTTAGTATACTTCAAGTTAGAAATGAAATACAGAATAACCGGTCATATTCTCCTCCAATTGATGATTCTGGAAGTCTAGTAGGACCAGGATGCTTACTGTGTAGGACCAGGATGCTTACTGTGTAGGACCAGGATGCTTACTGTGTAGGACCAGGATGCTTACTGTGTAGGACCAGGATGCTTACTGTGCGTAGATGTAGTTGGACCCTGGATTGCCATTCCTGTGGATTTTGTATTTTGGTACCTGGAATGCAAATGAAAAATAATATTCAGAATACTGGAAAATATATAAGAATCATATCTAGAATAACAGCACGTTCTGTAATGTTGCTAGATTATATTTTGACTATTTGCTCCATGATACCTGCAGTTTACGCACCACAGATTGTGTGTATTTTCTTTAGGAAACCTTCTCACAGGAATTACCAGCTACAAGTAGAGAGTAGGCGAGCACAGATCACAGCAAAGTAGGCAAACAGGCTCCGATCTATTGGTGCACCTCTAAATAGCTCCTTAATCATTGATCTGGGGTTGATTGCTTGAAAAGGTCAGCTAAGGGGTGACTGTGGCTCAGTTGGTAGAGCGGGTCGGCCGATGATCAAAGGGTTGGAGGTTCGATCCCCGCCCTGCCACCTGTATCATAGTTGTTGTGTCCTTGGGCAAGACACTTCACCCACCTTGCCTCGTGTGAATGTCGATAGTTAGCCTGCTATCGGTGTATGAATGTGTGTGTGAATGGTAACGTGTAAATGGGAAACAGGTCTCCCTTGATAAAGAGTCTTCGGTCTCAATGGGATTTACCTGTAGAAATAAAGGTTAAAAAAAAAAAAAAAAAAAGTATTTTTCAAACAACAAGCACCCCAATTGTACAGCCGCATTGGTAACAAGGGTCGGGATGATCTAGCTAACGTTATCCACTCAATATAGTGAAATGCTACCGTAGCTAACGTTATCCACTCAATATAGTGAAATGCTGCCGTAGCTAACGTTATCCACTCAATATAGTGAAATGCTACCGTAGCAAAATAGACTACTGCAAAGTAACTAACGTAGAATTTCTACGTAACTTAGTCGTTTGTCTGCCCTAGCCAGAAAGCTAACCTGGCTAACCTGAGGTAATGAACAGCGAAAACCACAATATGAAGTTATTTAGGAACATAACTATTACACTACAGTCAGTGTGTTTATATGCAGACTCATAATCGGGTAAATAAAGGAATAAGACTTCAACAGGACTTGTAAAATGCATGTTAACCCCTTTAGCCGATCTACTTCACACACAAATCGACACATTAACGGACAAGCAAAGTCGGATAAGAACACCTAGATAACTCGTTCATAGTCGGCATTCTCTCTGCATGTATACAGGGATCGGATATCTCATATCGGAGTTCTCGTTCTGCGCTTGCTTGAGAATCCCTGCGGAGGATTTCACAAGGAAGTGGAAGGAGACGACGTAATAAATAGTAGGGTTGTTGCTGGAAGGGAACCGGACGTGGCTCTATAACCACTTGTAGAAAGGGCTACAGTGCCACCTAGCATAGTGGAGACAGCCATGCATCGGACATTTATCCGATTCCTGAAAGGCCATGTATACTCAGACAAGTGACACGGTCCGTTCGAGTGTCTAGTTCGGTAAATGTCTTAATCCAATCTAGTTGTGCCATGGAAACGCACTGACTGTTCTCTTACCTGTCCAAGGGGAAAAGCCTCATCCGTGTAGCTTTGGAGCTTCAAAACAGAACAAAGTCCCTCCTAGGCTCGAAGGCACAGCCGATGTTTATCCTGATTTTCTTCTGTCGTTCAATTCTGGTTTGGCCTGGCGGGCTTCAGCTGATAGTGCTCTTTTTGTTGTCTTAAGTGAAGTCTGACTTGGACCTTCTTGACTTTTCCCATACAGTGTGTAGGAATTTACTAATAATAACGTTTAAAGAAAATAAAATAGAAAAACGGTAAAATGGAAAAAACCAGCTTGTTGATAAAACTTTTTTTTAAAGTGAATGAGAGAGAAAAGACATTAAATAACATGGAGCCTCAACTCAGTCACACCACATTCCCTTAGCCTACAATAAACTATAGAGATTGTGGCACACAGGATTCTCATTGTGATTGCTACACAACCATCAAACCATCACACAGAAACAGTCACTCTCGTGCTCACACTCAAACACACACAGAGACACACACACACAAACACACACACACACAGACACACAGGAGCACTCTCTCTCTCTCTCTCTCTCTCTCTCTCTCTCTCTCTCTCACACACACACACACACAGGAGCACTCTCTCTCTCTCTCTCTCTCTCTCTCTCTCTCACACACACACACACACACGCGCTGGAACATAACGGTGCATAATATGAGGAAACAGGTGAGTGTGTTGTTACATTCACTTCAGGTGTGTCAGCCAGCCCAGAACGCCATGCACTATTCAAGGCACATTAACACGGTAAAATAATAACACTGCGGCTTGCACGGCTTGCATACCATGGACCTGTTTTAAAACGCTCAGATATATTGGAGAGAGGAAAAAAAGTCAACTTCCCTGTAGACGATCTGACTGACTGATGTCACCGCCCCTCACGATCTGATTGGCCAAATGACCGTCAAAGCACATATGATTTGAGTTACCGTCTGTCACTCACACTCAGTCACTATTAGTCCAGGCTTTATAGGCTACAACCTAAACGTTAACAATTTGGCACATATCTCCTCAATAAAAGAGAACTTTAGGAAGTTTAAAATTGGTATAAAAAGTATGGTTAGGAAAACCCTTAGAACATAACTTTCCACCACATGGATTCCTTAAGACTTTTAGTATGTTATTTATTACATATTCACGAGTCAAAAACAGTTGAAATGGTTTCTGTTGAAATTTTTGAGAGGTCCACCCATATTTTCTCACAAAATGCCTGGACTATATGGTCACTCCACACCTCCACAGACACACACACACACACCTACACACACACCTACACACACACACACACACACACACACACACACATACTCACACAGTGCTGGCCATCCCATACACGTCCACAAACAGAGCAATACATCGCAGTTTGCTTAAAATCTGTTCACTTAGTCAACCTTTCATATCATGACTTTAAAAGCTCAAATGTACTTGCTTTAACGGATTGTTTAATTTATAACAATTGTACACACACGCACGCACACACACATGCACACACACACACACACACACACACACACGCACACACACACACACACACACACGCACGCACACAGAAAAACACACACACACACACACACACACACACACTCACACACTGCTCTGTACAGCATAACTGGCGGCAAATCCAACCATAAACTCTTCATAAGTAGACAAAGTACCAGTAGCATGTGTCCAGCATCAGAATGTAACCATCTCTTTAGCCTGAATCATTGCACAATGACCCCGTTAAGCTTGTCAGTCAGCCACAATGAAAACACAACTGCTCATATGAATATAAAATGCATCAAGGCTTGCACTCGCCATCAATTCATCCACACATTAATTCAAAATAAACCCCGAAAATAGTTTCTGACTCACCAATCTGTGGGCTTGGCTCGTAGAAGACAAAGCAAGCAGAAATAGCGGCAGTCCAGTCACTCACCGAAAGCACAGCTAGCGAGCCGATCCTTTGCCAACTGTCCGTATGAAACACTCAACACTGTTTGTCCTTCTCGCTGCTGCAAAACCGTCCATGTTCCGTCCATGGCGCAGGCCTTTCTCTTGCTGTTCATTCCTTACGTTTTCTTATTAAATTAAAATCCAACGTGTTTAAATCCCTCCGGTCTGAGATGTCTGCGGTCACGGTAGCTGCAATGTTGACTTTGATATTCGCGGGGCCGTTACGACGTTAACGAGTGTAGCCTGCGTAATGACGTCAGCTGCGCAAACGAGTGAAACTATCCCTGTGTTCCAAAACACATACTCTTTCTTTTTACTGCACTACATACTAAAGTACAGAAGAGTTTTAGTCTTTTTACTACACTACATACTAAAGTACAGAAGAGTTTTAGTCTTTTTACTACACTACATACTAAAGTACAGAAGAGTTTGAGTCTTTTTACTACACTACATACTAAAGTACAGAAGAGTTTTAGTCTTTTTACTACACTACATACTAAAGTACAGAAGAGTTTTAGTCTTTTTACTACACTACATACTAAAGTACAGAAGAGTTTTAGTCTTTTTACTACACTACATACTAAAGTACAGAAGAGTTTTAGTCTTTTTACTACACTACATACTAAAGTACAGAAGAGTTTTAGTCTTTTTACTACACTACATACTAAAGTACAGAAGAGTTTGAGTCTTTTTACTACACTACATACTAAAGTACAGAAGAGTTTGAGTCTTTTTACTACACTACATACTAAAGTACAGAAGAGTTTGAGTCTTTTTACTACACTACATACTAAAGTACAGAAGAGTTTGAGTCTTTTTACTACACTACATACTAAAGTACAGAAGAGTTTTAGTCTTTTTCCTACACTACATACTAAAATACAGAAGAGTTTTAGTCTTTTTACTACACTACATACTAAAGTACAGAAGAGTTTTAGTCTTTTTACTACACTACATACTAAAGTACAGAAGAGTTTTAGGGCCACAGGAGAGAAAAGAAAAAATCAGATAAGGAAGATTTTATTTTCGTTATGTTGAGAAATGTCAAGAAATGAGACGAATAGGCCTACTCTAAAATGCTATTGGAGTTAATGGGGCATTTAAGTATTTTCAGCATACTATAATTGATGTGCATGTATTGGGACATCCTAAATCTTTTTCTGGCGTACTAAATAGTAGGGAAGTATGGGGACTGGAGCTCAGGGTGTGTCCAGCGCTGGCCTACATGTGATAGATTTTGTTTTATTTGTTAGATAAATTCTGAGAAGAAATGTTGGTGTGGTTATCCTTCAACACCAAAAGTACATTTCAGCCATTCAGCATGTACTGCATTGATTCATCACATTGGGAGCTTTACACAACCTTCAACAAGCCGGGTTACTCAGGGAGCGTTGCAATCTAGAACTTTCTAGAAGTTTCTTTTCTTGATGATTTCATATTACACAGTGAAATGGTTACTGACATGTCATAATTTTACAATAACGTTTTGTTTATGTTATTTTGAAGCGAAAAATAAATACATTGAGTGATCTCCTGTAATATCTATAATGTTGTAAGTTTGTTTATCTAAATAAAGTATAAAAATAAATGTCAGCTTGGTACTGTTGGAGAAATATTCCAGAGGGTGTAATGCTCTGAGTGAACCCCAGGGGGCAGCAGACGCTCAGGTTTCCACACACTGCTGAGTCCCTGTAACACAACCAACACTAACCCTGCGTTCCAAATCACACACTCTTTCTTTTTACTACACTACATACTAAAGTGACTGTGGCTCAGGTGGTTAAGCGGGTTGGCCAATGATCAAAGGGTTGGAGGTTCGATTCCCGCCCGGCCACCTGTGTCATGGTTGTTGTGTCCTTGGGCAAGACACTTCACCCACCTTGCCTTGTGTGAATGTGTATGATTGCTGTGTGTTTGAGGTGGTGGTCGGAGGGGCCGATGGCGCGGAATGGCAGCCACGCTTCCGTCAGTCTGCCCCAGGGCAGCTGTGGCTACTATGGTAGTTTACCACCACCGGTATGACTGTGTGTGAATGAATGGAACCTG
>CASHTC010000289.1:0-2500 GCA_949357725.1 Hyperoplus immaculatus
CCGATTCTTGTGGCCAGATTTAGGATGGTTAGAAGTACCCAAAGCCTCCATATGAAAACAAACGGGGATGAGACGGATATAAAAGCAAGAGGCAAGATCAAGGAGCAATGTTATGATGAAATAAGAGAGTAAAGTATGTCCCAATAGTATGCCTACTGCATCCTAACTAGATTCTTTTTATGGTCGGATGTAGTATGTAGAATAGAAAAAAGAAAGGGAGACACACACACACACACACACACACAGACAGAGAGAGAGAGAGAGGAGAGAGAGACACACACACACACACACACACACACAGACAGAGAGAGAGAGATACACAGAAATAGAGAGAGAGAGACACATAGACCGAGAGGAGAGAGAGAGAGAGAGAGAGAGAGACACACACACACACACACACACACACAGACAGAGAGAGAGAGAGACACACACACACACACACACACACAGACAAAGAGAGAGAGACACACACACACACACAGAAATAGAGAGAGAGACACACACACATTTTTGTAAACATTCACACTCCTCCGTAGGAATGTTGATCGTCAACATGTCATAACTGTGGAGACACTCCCCTCATCGCCATGACAACAACAACAACACACACACACACACACACACACACACACACACACACACACACACACACACACACACACACACACACACACACACACACAGTGAACTAGACTGATGGATAATGTTCAGATCTGTGTCAATCGTCAGATTAATGTTTGTGCTGCAGATTAAGGGATGGAGGTCACACACACACACACACACACACACACACACACACACACACACACACACACACACACACACACACACACACACACACACACACACCTTCTGCCAGACTCTTCTTCATAAATCACGTTATATTTTAGGTGTAGCAGACAGACAGGTAGAGTTACATTCACAGGTGTGTTCAGAGCAGTTTGACTCATCACCGTGTTTGTGTGTGTGTGTGTGTGTGTGTGTGTGTGTGTGTGTGTGTGTGTGTGTGTGTGTGTTTGTCTGTGTGTGTGTGTGTGTGTCCATCAATAAACCCCACTGAGTCTGGAGAACGCTTGTTGTCAAAAATCAGTGAATATCTCCTCTCCTATGACCTGCTTCTTTAGGCCAATATACCAGTTTACAGAGTCTAGGCTGTGTATTAACACCAGCTTGTGTATCAGTGCACACACAGTACAGACAGGCAGCGGATTCTAGTTACTTTCTGGTATTATTTATATGACTATGAGCCTAATAAAACCTACTTTTCTCTGAGAGCTGTTCAGATTCACTTGAGCTTGCCTATTAAATTGAGCCTGTATGTCTGTCCATTGCCTAAATCACTGTAGCCTATTTAAAGCGTTATTTTATGGGGCATTTTAAAAACGTTATATTAGCTATTAGCCTATAAATCAAGCGTGCTGATATTATTCAAAATTGATATATTTAAATTATCAATACTTCTACATGTTTAGTTATTATACACAGTCACATTAGACCAGACCTCATTCCATTAACAGTCATTTGGCGGCCTCACCTCTCGCACTATCTGGTCCAGCGCATCGTCCTCTGCGGTCAGCCGCTCTCGGTTCGGAAGCCTCTTGCGGCCCGGCCCGTGGGTCCCCATGGGTCAAAGTCCAGCCGAACTATCCACCAGGACCCCCGCTAGCCCAACCAGGACCCCCGCTAGCCCAACACACCCACAGCCAGGGGTAATAAGCAGGAAAAACACTTAAACAACCCGTATTAGAATAAAAACTTGGATTTGTCTAACGCGGTTCTGGTTCTTCTCTTGCTCGTGGCTCGAGTTCCACACGTCCTGTAGTTTGGTACCGAAGGCCGAACTGAGCTTTAAGGTTAACTCTAAAAGAACAACACTAAAAACAAACGGTAACCGGAGAGAAATGAATAAAAAATAACAGTTTTAGTGTTAAACTGGGTGTTTTTCTGCCGCAGTCTGGCGGTCACCTTCTCGCTATGCGGCGGGCTCGTGCGCGAAGCCTCTTCAACCCTAGCGCGAGCAGCGGCACGTGCTGATACAGAACAAATAGTTTAAGATTTAAATGTTTAAAATGTTTAAATATTAAAGTATTATCACATGGAGCGGTGTGTCATCTCTGAGTGAGGCTCGCGCTGCGGACACACCGACACGCGCAGCATCACAGCGCGTCAGCAGGTTGCCAGATCTCACGGAAAAAAGCAACTGGGCCGATAAAACCAGGATAAAACCGAGCATGAAAACAAGCCAAAAAGAAGCAAGAATATACAGCCAAAGCCGAAATCATTCATACTCCTGGCAAATTTAGACAATTTTTGTTCAAAGGTCAATAAAAGCTGAAAATTTTTTCCCACAATGATGCCTCTCACATCGTCTTAATATATTCTGGGAGAAGCCTGCGTCATCTCCAATAAAGAGAAAGCTTGCTGGTTTCATTAAAGTTAAGTCACTTTAAGTCAAAAGTTGCCAGGGGTATGAATACGTCCGGTTTTGACTGTATATTTA
>CASHTC010000289.1:10000-15000 GCA_949357725.1 Hyperoplus immaculatus
GGCATCGTGTTTGAGCTGAGTGTTAGCTAGCCCTGTTAGCGCCGGGCTAGCGCTCTCTGTGGCGGGGTTAGCTAGCCCTGTTAGCCCGTACGCCAGCAGCGCGCCCTCTGTGGCGTTTATGGTTCTCAGCACCTCGCTGGTGAGGTCACAGAGTGCAGCCGCGCTCGATCTCTGAAAGCCAGAGCACAGGGGTTAGCTTAGCCTAGCTTAGCCTGCTAGTTAGCTTGGCCTGCTAGTTAGCGCTTTGAGTCACAGAGAAATAAAGCGCTATATAAATCCAATCAATTATTAGTGAGCTTAGCCAGCTAGTTAGCTTAGCCTGCTAGTTAGCCAGCTAGAGCACAGGGGTTAAGTGTCAGGGATGGGCCGCTATGAGACCTGCTATGGGCCCATGCCAAGCTTGTTTAGCCTGCTGGCTATCTTAGCCTGCTAGCCACAGAGGGATCATAGCCTAAAGCTGCGGCTGTCTGTTGGACTCTTTCCGAGGGTTAGGGTTAGCCTGCTAGCTAGCTTAGCCTGAGGGTTAGAGTTACCCTGCTAGCTAGCTTAGCCTGAGGGTTAGGGTTAGCCTGCTAGCTAGCTTGGCCTGAGGGTTAGAGTCACCCTGCTAGCTAGCTTAGCCTGAGGGTTAGGGTTAGCCTCATGTTAGTTTAAACTTCTAGTCTCTGCAATAAGAGCCAGACGTACAGAGGAATAGGAAACATATACTGTGTGTGTGTGCGTGTGTGTGTTACTGTGTGTAGCAGTGTGTGTGTGTGTGTGTGTGTTACTGTGTGTGTGCACGGTAACTGTGTGTAGCAGTGTGTGTGTTACTGTGTGTGTGCACCAGGGACGGCTGGTATCAATGGGCTAGTGGGGCTAAGCCCTCCCTATCTTTTATAATAAACATGAGAACATTATTAAATTAATTAAATTATTAAAATATAATAACTACTAATACTTGATTTTGTGCAAAACAAGCAGCAACAGCACCAAATAATCACAAAAACACAGGATACATATCTGTCTGGGCTGACTTTTCTAAGCCCACACATATCAGAATCAGCGTCCAATCGGTGTCGTCCAATCGTGATTGACAGGCATCATGACATACCCCCTCGATTTAGAGACCATTTGGGCTAAATGAATCTAGCCCAGACCATTGACTTTCTACCAATCACAGTGGCCTACAGTGACTTTAGGCCCGCCTCCAACAGTGACAGTGACTCTCACTGGTGACTGTCACTGTTGGAGGCGGGAGATACTGAGTGTCAACAATGGCCAGTGCTAGCCGGTGCTAACATACATTATGAAGTGGACTATACTGTCTCAGCCGTTTTCGTTAATGATTTTGGAAGAGAAAAGAAGAAATAAAGAGACTAGGGGGACATCGCCCAATCGCTGCCAAAAAAAAAGGACACATGAAAAAATCATTCATTTAGCGTTTCTTAGTTTGAAAGGAAGGACTGGCTAACGGCTGGCGTAGCTAAAAGCGCACGTCTCTGTTTCCCGTGCTTGCTGCTGTTTGGAAGAGACACGGCTTGAACCCACAAGAGGTTATGGATTTAAAACATGTATCGTCTAAAATCAAGAAACGTAATGGAAACATGAATTCAGTGCAAGTCACATTGGGAACTGTGTGAAGCTGTCGATGTTGGACAAAGCTAATATTGCCTGTCAACTCAAGTACCCCTGACTGCGGCCCGCAGACGGACGTTGAGGGGGAGGAGACGTTGAGGGGGAGGAGACATTGAGGGGGCCGGCACATTGAGGGGGGGGAGCTTGAGCAGGCGCTCGCTGTCTGCTTGTCCGTCTCTTTCTCACACATTCACTCGTAGAGGTCCGCTGCAGCCGTTAAGCTAGCGGTAGCCCACGCTCTTTATTAAATGTTACAGAGAGATGGCACGGGAGTATTATGACTTGCTATCTTTCTTGCTGCGTACCATCGACCTATTATAAAGTTAAGCATAGCCTAAACGACTTGTTTAATTATTTGCATGAAGAACGCATTCTTACATCCGGTTTAGTGATATCAAAATAAGAGTCCTGCATGCAGCAGTAGCATAGGCCCTACTTGGAATAATAACCGGGTATAAGAAACATTTAGATAATTTTATGTTTAACCTATAGTATTAACCGGTTAAATATCTTCTTAAAGGTCAACAGGTTAACAATGGACATCCCTTCCTACTATGTTGATTGCTTTTGCTATCTTGTAACAGTTCACTTATGAGGACATAGATGATCCTGTGAGTGTTAAATTAGTGTTGTGTCTCCCAAGGGTCAGCAATGAGATCTATACTTACAAAAGCAAGTATATATGTATGTAAAATGATTAAGTGTGCACTGTAAACAATGTGACATGTGCTAAAGAGAACTCCTGTACCTGTCTGTCTGTGACGGTTGCAGGCCCAGCTGCCTATGAATTAAGTAAGAGTCAAAATAAGATATGGGGAACTATGAAGGGGTCACTGTGACCCCAAGGTATGACCTTAACAGATGCAATGTGACCACATTTAAGGCTTAAAAATATACCTCAATTAGACATAACTAAATGCTACAGGTGTGACGCACATTAAGTTACACCAATCACAGCAGCCCTAAGAACAGTCTTATTATTCAACAGAACAATGTAAAAATAACAACTACAAAAAATACATAGTAAACTATTAACAGAAAAGATAACTAATCAATAAAGTGTAGAACAATCAAAGAACACATATTGTTCTTATTTTGACCTTATACTCTCTCTTGCCATAGTCACCATAATTCACTATGGATGAGTCTATTTTAACAGCAACAAAGGGACAATTGCACAATCTATTAAAACCGTTAATATTGTTTATTTTCACAAGCTGTAGTGTTTCAGGGCTGACCTAAAATGTGACTCAATAACAAAAGTATCTTAAAATAAAGATGTTTGAATTGTTAAATGATTAATTGCATTTTTTACAATATTTCCAGACACACACTGCTGTCAGTAGACTATAGATGACACTTGTGAAGCCTTACTGAAAAGATTTCCTTCCTGAACAAGGACAGGATTCTCCAGGCATATAACACTTTGAGGCTTTAACTGATCATGGATACATGTATGCACAGCAAGGCGAAGCGATGCCTCCTGGGCATTAACTGTGGTGTTTAATATACGGTGTTAAGGTGCTGGAAAACAAACATTTAAATTAAAGCGGTCAAACTTTTCCACAGTGTCTGCACTTGATTGTGACATTGCCAGACTGACACCGGCTGCCATTCTCAGGCGAATTTGCGGCCCAAAACACGCCCCTTGCCATCGAATAATTCAATTAATATTACCAATAATTAATACACACATATTCAAGGTAAAGAACAGGATGGCTGTAACAGCATGTATATTATGTGGATACAATCCATAATAGCTATGGGTCTTCACTCTTCACAAGAAAGGGGTATTTAATATGCCAGGTCAGCTTGATAAAATGTTGTTTCACAAAATTTATTTGAGTCATTCCACCAATCCGGTACTGTGATCGTGAAGTTATCTATTCATTAAAATGAATTATTAGAATTGTTTTTACCTAATGCATGTTGAAAGCAATTTGAGTCTAAAATAAACTCTAATTTGTATATGTCCCCTTCAACCCCGTTACCATTTTCAACCCTGTCACACCTTTATGGTATGTATTCCTTTAAGCTTGTAAAAAATATATACTGTTTGTTTAACTATGTCTTAAATATTTATGGCAATCATAAGAATATTGATTTTAGTTAAAAATATGAAGTAAAACCATATCTTTGATCAAAAATGGTGTGATCGCTGGCAGAAAAAGGGCCCATTCCCTGTATGCTACTGCTCCATGCAGGACTCTTATTTTGATATTGCTAAACTGGATGTAACAAGGACTCTTATTTTGGTATTACTAAAGCGGATGTAACAATGCCAACTGCCAAAGTCAGACCAAACTACAGCAAGTAGTATAGGCTACGTTTAACATTGTAATAGGTACCCTGCAAGAAAGATAGCCAGTCACAACACTCCCGTGCCATGTGTTTGTATTTAATTAACAGCGTGGGCTCCCGCTAGCTTAACATAGCGCTAGCATTAGCCTGCTTGAGGAGTGAATGTGAGAGAGTGACAGACAGTAGTGAGAGCCCTGAGCGCCGTTGTAGGTACCAGATCGACTCGGGCTGCAAGATTGACTCGGGGTCCTAGATGCGCGATTATGACGCACTTCCTGTAAACTTTGTCTTTTAAATGCGCATGCGCTATGGTTATGCGCATGCACTCTGTTTATCTGTTAACTGATAAATATCATTATGAAACTCTCATTATACACATTGTTTTTCAGTGTGATGTAAAATAACAGTGAACCCAGGGGATAGTTGTTCTTTTAATAAAATAGTATTTCTTAAAATACATGTTAGAGTACATTAAACTAAAATACTCATTCAATGTTTAAAGTATTATTAAATAAATGTTTAATTTAGCACTCAAACAGGGTTAAAACCGGGGGTTAAACCTTGCTAAACTATAAATTCGTATAAAATAAAATGTAATTTAACCTTAATAATGAGAGATGACTACTATAAGCCAAACGTAACAACTAATTTTAAACCTTGCAGAACAATAAATAAATCGATCTATCTATGGAGCCTACTGGCTAAGCTATCAGCTAGCGCGATCTTTTACATGTTGTTTGAGTTTCGCACCATCAGCTATCGCGATCTTTTCAAATGTTGTGTATGTCCACAATGCTTTGCAGTAGCGTAGCAGTATCTATGGTGACAACGTCAAGTGTCGATACGTCTTGCCGTTGCGTAGCAGTATCTATGGTGACAACGTCAAGTGTTGATACGTCATCAGTAGGCGCAGGACCCCGAGTCAATCTTGCAGCCCGAGTCGATCTGGTACCTACACCGTCCCCCTCAATGTGGTCTTAGGCTCCCCCCCCTCAATGTGCCGGCCCCCTCAATGTCTCCTCCCCCTCAACGTTGGCTGCGGGCCGCAGTCAGGGGCTTCTCTGTCAACTGGATGACGATCG
>CASHTC010000290.1:12500-13759 GCA_949357725.1 Hyperoplus immaculatus
TAGGAGGGAGGACGTTAGTAGGGCTTTCAGTATGTAGTATATACATGTTGAGTATGTAGGAGGGAGGACGTTAGCATGGCTTTTAGTATGTAGTATATACATGTTGAGTATGTAGGAGGGAGGACGTTAGCATGGCTTTTAGTATGTAGTATATACATGTTGAGTATGTAGGAGGGAGGACGTTAGTAGGGCTTTTAGTATATAGTATATACATGTTGAGTATGTAGGAGGAGGACGTTAGTAGAGCTTTTAGTATGTAGTATATACATGTTGAGTATTTAGGAGGAGGACGTTAGTAGAGCTTTTAGTATGTAGTATATACATGTTGAGTATGTAGGAGGGAGGACGTTAGTAGGGCTTTTAGTATGTAGTATATACATGTTGAGTATGTAGGAGGGAGGACGTTAGTAGGGCTTTTAGTATGTAGTATATACATGTTGAGCATGTAGGAGGGAGGACGTTAGTAGGGCTTTTAGTATGTAGTATATACATGTTGAGCATGTAGGAGGGAGGACGTTAGTAGGGCTTTTAGTATGTAGTATATACATGTTGAGTATGTAGGAGGGAGGACGTTAGAAGGGCTTTTAGTATGTAGTATGTACATGTTGAGTATGTAGGAGGGAGGACGTTAGTAGGGCTTTTAGTATGTAGTATATACATGTTGAGTATGTAGGAGGGAGGACGTTAGTAGAGCTTTTAGTATGTAGTATATACATGTTGAGTATGTAGGAGGGAGGACGTTAACATGGCTTTTAGTATGTAGTATATACATGTTGAGTATGTAGGAGGGAGGACGTTAGCATGGCTTTTAGTATGTAGTATATTTTTGTCGAGTTCTAAACGGGTAGTAAAAAAAACAATAGCTGTCACTGAGGATTAATGAGAAAGGCTGTGTTAATTCTAGCGCCCCCCTTTGGACTAAAAGCAGTAGTGTTTTTACCACGCCAGCTGTTGTTCCTGGGTGAGCGTATACCCATGACAAAGGCATTAAGAAAAACTATATAAAAATAGCATTCTTTGCACTGATGGTCTCGTTTGCTGTTACATGTAATTTATGATCATCAGAGGAGAAATGAGACTGTTTCAGAAATATTTAAAAGTTCCTCATAGAGACTTTAAATGGACCAGCAGCCTCCATTTTTTGCGAGACTTTCCTCGTCAGCATTCTGCATTTTTAACAACGTAATGACGAGGCCAAAATTCCAGCAACAACATTTATTTTTATGGTCTTAAAGATAATGAGACAACATGTGTGTGTG
>CASHTC010000293.1:2500-10000 GCA_949357725.1 Hyperoplus immaculatus
ACCCTAACCCTAACCCTAACCCTAACCCTAACCCTAACCCTAACCCTAACCCTAACCCTAACCCTAACCCTAACCCTAACCCTAACCCTAACCCTAACCCTAACCCTAACCCTAACCCTAACCCTAACCCTAACCCTAACCCTAACCCTAACCCTAACCCTAACCCTAACCCTAACCCTAACCCTAACCCTAACCCTAACCCTAACCCTAACCCTAACCCTAACCCTAACCCTAACCCTAACCCTAACCCTAACCCTAACCCTAACCCTAACCCTAACCCTAACCCTAACCCTAACCCTAACCCTAACCCTAACCCTAACCCTAACCCTAACCCTAACCCTAACCCTAACCCTAACCCTAACCCTAACCCTAACCCTAACCCTAACCCTAACCCTAACCCTAACCCTAACCCTAACCCTAACCCTAACCCTAACCCTAACCCTAACCCTAACCCTAACCCTAACCCTAACCCTAACCCTAACCCTAACCCTAACCCTAACCCTAACCCTAACCCTAACCCTAACCCTAACCCTAACCCTAACCCTAACCCTAACCCTAACCCTAACCCTAACCCTAACCCTAACCCTAACCCTAACCCTAACCCTAACCCTAACCCTAACCCTAACCCTAACCCTAACCCTAACCCTAACCCTAACCCTAACCCTAACCCTAACCCTAACCCTAACCCTAACCCTAACCCTAACCCTAACCCTAACCCTAACCCTAACCCTAACCCTAACCCTAACCCTAACCCTAACCCTAACCCTAACCCTAACCCTAACCCTAACCCTAACCCTAACCCTAACCCTAACCCTAACCCTAACCCTAACCCTAACCCTAACCCTAACCCTAACCCTAACCCTAACCCTAACCCTAACCCTAACCCTAACCCTAACCCTAACCCTAACCCTAACCCTAACCCTAACCCTAACCCTAACCCTAACCCTAACCCTAACCCTAACCCTAACCCTAACCCTAACCCTAACCCTAACCCTAACCCTAACCCTAACCCTAACCCTAACCCTAACCCTAACCCTAACCCTAACCCTAACCCTAACCCTAACCCTAACCCTAACCCTAACCCTAACCCTAACCCTAACCCTAACCCTAACCCTAACCCTAACCCTAACCCTAACCCTAACCCTAACCCTAACCCTAACCCTAACCCTAACCCTAACCCTAACCCTAACCCTAACCCTAACCCTAACCCTAACCCTAACCCTAACCCTAACCCTAACCCTAACCCTAACCCTAACCCTAACCCTAACCCTAACCCTAACCCTAACCCTAACCCTAACCCTAACCCTAACCCTAACCCTAACCCTAACCCTAACCCTAACCCTAACCCTAACCCTAACCCTAACCCTAACCCTAACCCTAACCCTAACCCTAACCCTAACCCTAACCCTAACCCTAACCCTAACCCTAACCCTAACCCTAACCCTAACCCTAACCCTAACCCTAACCCTAACCCTAACCCTAACCCTAACCCTAACCCTAACCCTAACCCTAACCCTAACCCTAACCCTAACCCTAACCCTAACCCTAACCCTAACCCTAACCCTAACCCTAACCCTAACCCTAACCCTAACCCTAACCCTAACCCTAACCCTAACCCTAACCCTAACCCTAACCCTAACCCTAACCCTAACCCTAACCCTAACCCTAACCCTAACCCTAACCCTAACCCTAACCCTAACCCTAACCCTAACCCTAACCCTAACCCTAACCCTAACCCTAACCCTAACCCTAACCCTAACCCTAACCCTAACCCTAACCCTAACCCTAACCCTAACCCTAACCCTAACCCTAACCCTAACCCTAACCCTAACCCTAACCCTAACCCTAACCCTAACCCTAACCCTAACCCTAACCCTAACCCTAACCCTAACCCTAACCCTAACCCTAACCCTAACCCTAACCCTAACCCTAACCCTAACCCTAACCCTAACCCTAACCCTAACCCTAACCCTAACCCTAACCCTAACCCTAACCCTAACCCTAACCCTAACCCTAACCCTAACCCTAACCCTAACCCTAACCCTAACCCTAACCCTAACCCTAACCCTAACCCTAACCCTAACCCTAACCCTAACCCTAACCCTAACCCTAACCCTAACCCTAACCCTAACCCTAACCCTAACCCTAACCCTAACCCTAACCCTAACCCTAACCCTAACCCTAACCCTAACCCTAACCCTAACCCTAACCCTAACCCTAACCCTAACCCTAACCCTAACCCTAACCCTAACCCTAACCCTAACCCTAACCCTAACCCTAACCCTAACCCTAACCCTAACCCTAACCCTAACCCTAACCCTAACCCTAACCCTAACCCTAACCCTAACCCTAACCCTAACCCTAACCCTAACCCTAACCCTAACCCTAACCCTAACCCTAACCCTAACCCTAACCCTAACCCTAACCCTAACCCTAACCCTAACCCTAACCCTAACCCTAACCCTAACCCTAACCCTAACCCTAACCCTAACCCTAACCCTAACCCTAACCCTAACCCTAACCCTAACCCTAACCCTAACCCTAACCCTAACCCTAACCCTAACCCTAACCCTAACCCTAACCCTAACCCTAACCCTAACCCTAACCCTAACCCTAACCCTAACCCTAACCCTAACCCTAACCCTAACCCTAACCCTAACCCTAACCCTAACCCTAACCCTAACCCTAACCCTAACCCTAACCCTAACCCTAACCCTAACCCTAACCCACATTCAGATTCCACATTCCATTCCACATTCCACATTCAGCTTCCACATTCAGATTCCACATTCCACATTCAGATTCCACATTCAGATTCCACATTCAGATTCCACATTCCACATTCAGATTCCACATTCAGATTCCACATTCAGATTCCACATTCCACATTCAGATTCCACATTCAGATTCCACATTCCACATTCAGATTCCACATTCAGATTCCACATTCAGATTCCAGATTCCACATTCAGATTCCACATTCAGATTCCACATTCCACATTCAGATTCCACATTCAGATTCCACATTCCACATTCAGATTCCACATTCAGATTCCAACTTTTTACATAGGGTTTTTAGAAAACTTCACCACAGACCATTACCAGACCACTCAAAATGGCCTGGAACGTGCTCCTAGACACTTTCTGTGGGAAGTATTTTTGACTCCACACTTAGTCAAATTTTCACACAATTTCACTTGTACTCATTTGGCCATAACTTCTGATAGGAAGGTCATAAAGACCTACTTTCAACGGATTTGGAATCAGGAAGAGCCCCTCTTTCAACAGACATATTATGGGCCAAAACACTACTGCGCATGCGCAGACCAAATCGGCCATAACTCGGGATAGAAACAACATAGAACCAAAATTTCAACGGATTCTGATCCGTCCCCACGCCTAGTATCTTGGTTAAAAATCTTGTGCAGTTGCCCCTCCCCTACCAGACGTTATTCCCAAAAAACCTGTTTTTCCATGTTAAAAAAAGTTACTCGGAAATGGCTAAAAATTGGTGAGCATGTAGTCCTGGCCAAGGGCTACAACAGGCACTGCTTGGAATTGTGTTGCCCCTCTGCGTTGGGGAGTTACAGAGCTTCAAACTTTTCAAATCGCGATTGCAGTACCCACAATCGCCACCAGGGGGACGAAACTTTTTCGGCCAATGCGCCTGGTCCCAAGGTATCCGAGGATGGTCTCGGTATGAGGTTGCCCCTCTGCGTTCAAAATTTACGTCCAAAAAACCACTTTTGAAAAGTGGGCAGATTGCTCTTACCCTAACCCTAACCCTAACCCTAACCCTAACCCTAACCCTAACCCTAACCCTAACCCTAACCCTAACCCTAACCCTAACCCTAACCCTAACCCTAACCCTAACCCTAACCCCTAACCCTAACCCTAACCCTAACCCTAACCCTAACCCTAACCCTAACCCCTAGTAGGCCACTTTAAATGTCAACTTTACCTTTTCAAGGAGAGTTATTTGACGATGGCCCTTATCCTAGCCCAGCTTCCACATTCAGATTCCACATTCCACATTCAGCTTCCACATTCAGATTCCACATTCCACATTCAGATTCCACATTCAGATTCCACATTCAGATTCCACATTCCACATTCAGATTCCACATTCAGATTCCACATTCAGATTCCACATTCCACATTCAGATTCCACATTCAGATTCCACATTCCACATTCAGATTCCACATTCAGATTCCACATTCAGATTCCAGATTCCACATTCAGATTCCACATTCAGATTCCACATTCCACATTCAGATTCCACATTCAGATTCCACATTCCACATTCAGATTCCACATTCAGATTCCAACTTTTTACATAGGGTTTTTAGAAAACTTCACCACAGACCATTACCAGACCACTCAAAATGGCCTGGAACGTGCTCCTAGACACTTTCTGTGGGAAGTATTTTTGACTCCACACTTAGTCAAATTTTCACACAATTTCACTTGTACTCATTTGGCCATAACTTCTGATAGGAAGGTCATAAAGACCTACTTTCAACGGATTTGGAATCAGGAAGAGCCCCTCTTTCAACAGACATATTATGGGCCAAAACACTACTGCGCATGCGCAGACCAAATCGGCCATAACTCGGGATAGAAACAACATAGAACCAAAATTTCAACGGATTCTGATCCGTCCCCACGCCTAGTATCTTGGTTAAAAATCTTGTGCAGTTGCCCCTCCCCTACCAGACGTTATTCCCAAAAAACCTGTTTTTCCATGTTAAAAAAAGTTACTCGGAAATGGCTAAAAATTGGTGAGCATGTAGTCCTGGCCAAGGGCTACAACAGGCACTGCTTGGAATTGTGTTGCCCCTCTGCGTTGGGGAGTTACAGAGCTTCAAACTTTTCAAATCGCGATTGCAGTACCCACAATCGCCACCAGGGGGACGAAACTTTTTCGGCCAATGCGCCTGGTCCCAAGGTATCCGAGGATGGTCTCGGTATGAGGTTGCCCCTCTGCGTTCAAAATTTACGTCCAAAAAACCACTTTTGAAAAGTGGGCAGATTGCTCTTACCCTAACCCTAACCCTAACCCTAACCCTAACCCTAACCCTAACCCTAACCCTAACCCTAACCCTAACCCTAACCCTAACCCTAACCCTAACCCTAACCCTAACCCTAACCCCTAACCCTAACCCTAACCCTAACCCTAACCCTAACCCTAACCCTAACCCCTAGTAGGCCACTTTAAATGTCAACTTTACCTTTTCAAGGAGAGTTATTTGACGATGGCCCTTATCCTAGCCCAGCTTCCACATTCAGATTCCACATTCCACATTCAGCTTCCACATTCAGATTCCACATTCCACATTCAGATTCCACATTCAGATTCCACATTCAGATTCCACATTCCACATTCAGATTCCACATTCAGATTCCACATTCAGATTCCACATTCCACATTCAGATTCCACATTCAGATTCCACATTCCACATTCAGATTCCACATTCAGATTCCACATTCAGATTCCAGATTCCACATTCAGATTCCACATTCAGATTCCACATTCCACATTCAGATTCCACATTCAGATTCCACATTCCACATTCAGATTCCACATTCAGATTCCAACTTTTTACATAGGGTTTTTAGAAAACTTCACCACAGACCATTACCAGACCACTCAAAATGGCCTGGAACGTGCTCCTAGACACTTTCTGTGGGAAGTATTTTTGACTCCACACTTAGTCAAATTTTCACACAATTTCACTTGTACTCATTTGGCCATAACTTCTGATAGGAAGGTCATAAAGACCTACTTTCAACGGATTTGGAATCAGGAAGAGCCCCTCTTTCAACAGACATATTATGGGCCAAAACACTACTGCGCATGCGCAGACCAAATCGGCCATAACTCGGGATAGAAACAACATAGAACCAAAATTTCAACGGATTCTGATCCGTCCCCACGCCTAGTATCTTGGTTAAAAATCTTGTGCAGTTGCCCCTCCCCTACCAGACGTTATTCCCAAAAAACCTGTTTTTCCATGTTAAAAAAAGTTACTCGGAAATGGCTAAAAATTGGTGAGCATGTAGTCCTGGCCAAGGGCTACAACAGGCACTGCTTGGAATTGTGTTGCCCCTCTGCGTTGGGGAGTTACAGAGCTTCAAACTTTTCAAATCGCGATTGCAGTACCCACAATCGCCACCAGGGGGACGAAACTTTTTCGGCCAATGCGCCTGGTCCCAAGGTATCCGAGGATGGTCTCGGTATGAGGTTGCCCCTCTGCGTTCAAAATTTACGTCCAAAAAACCACTTTTGAAAAGTGGGCAGATTGCTCTTAACCTAACCCTAACCCTAACCCTAACCCTAACCCTAACCCTAACCCTAACCCTAACCCTAACCCTAACCCTAACCCTAACCCTAACCCTAACCCTAACCCTAACCCTAACCCTAACCCTAACCCTAACCCTAACCCTAACCCTAACCCTAACCCTAACCCTAACCCTAACCCTAACCCCTAACCCTAACCCTAACCCTAGAAAACTTCACCACAGACCATTACCAGACCACTCAAAATGGCCTGGAACGTGCTCCTAGACACTTTCTGTGGGAAGTATTTTTGACTCCACACTTAGTCAAATTTTCACACAATTTCACTTGTACTCATTTGGCCATAACTTCTGATAGGAAGGTCATAAAGACCTACTTTCAACGGATTTGGAATCAGGAAGAGCCCCTCTTTCAACAGACATATTATGGGCCAAAACACTACTGCGCATGCGCAGACCAAATCGGCCATAACTCGGGATAGAAACAACATAGAACCAAAATTTCAACGGATTCTGATCCGTCCCCACGCCTAGTATCTTGGTTAAAAATCTTGTGCAGTTGCCCCTCCCCTACCAGACGTTATTCCCAAAAAACCTGTTTTTCCATGTTAAAAAAAGTTACTCGGAAATGGCTAAAAATTGGTGAGCATGTAGTCCTGGCCAAGGGCTACAACAGGCACTGCTTGGAATTGTGTTGCCCCTCTGCGTTGGGGAGTTACAGAGCTTCAAACTTTTCAAATCGCGATTGCAGTACCCACAATCGCCACCAGGGGGACGAAACTTTTTCGGCCAATGCGCCTGGTCCCAAGGTATCCGAGGATGGTCTCGGTATGAGGTTGCCCCTCTGCGTTCAAAATTTACGTCCAAAAAACCACTTTTGAAAAGTGGGCAGATTGCTCTTAACCTAACCCTAACCCTAACCCTAACCCTAACCCTAACCCTAACCCTAACCCTAACCCTAACCCTAACCCTAACCCTAACCCTAACCCTAACCCTAACCCTAACCCTAGCCCAGCTTCCACATTCAGATTCCACATTCCACATTCCAATTCCACATTCCACATTCAGATTCCACATTCCACATTCAGATTCCACATTCAGACTCCACATTCAGATTCCAGATTCCACATTCAGATTCCACATTGAGATTCCACATTCCACATTCAGATTCCACATTCAGATTCCACATTCCACATTC
>CASHTC010000293.1:15000-24784 GCA_949357725.1 Hyperoplus immaculatus
CTAACCCTAACCCTAACCCTAACCCTAACCCCTAACCCTAACCCTAACCCTAACCCTAACCCTAACCCTAACCCTAACCCCTAGTAGGCCACTTTAAATGTCAACTTTACCTTTTCAAGGAGAGTTATTTGACGATGGCCCTTATCCTAGCCCAGCTTCCACATTCAGATTCCACATTCCACATTCAGCTTCCACATTCAGATTCCACATTCCACATTCAGATTCCACATTCAGATTCCACATTCAGATTCCACATTCCACATTCAGATTCCACATTCAGATTCCACATTCAGATTCCACATTCCACATTCAGATTCCACATTCAGATTCCACATTCCACATTCAGATTCCACATTCAGATTCCACATTCAGATTCCAGATTCCACATTCAGATTCCACATTCAGATTCCACATTCCACATTCAGATTCCACATTCAGATTCCACATTCCACATTCAGATTCCACATTCAGATTCCAACTTTTTACATAGGGTTTTTAGAAAACTTCACCACAGACCATTACCAGACCACTCAAAATGGCCTGGAACGTGCTCCTAGACACTTTCTGTGGGAAGTATTTTTGACTCCACACTTAGTCAAATTTTCACACAATTTCACTTGTACTCATTTGGCCATAACTTCTGATAGGAAGGTCATAAAGACCTACTTTCAACGGATTTGGAATCAGGAAGAGCCCCTCTTTCAACAGACATATTATGGGCCAAAACACTACTGCGCATGCGCAGACCAAATCGGCCATAACTCGGGATAGAAACAACATAGAACCAAAATTTCAACGGATTCTGATCCGTCCCCACGCCTAGTATCTTGGTTAAAAATCTTGTGCAGTTGCCCCTCCCCTACCAGACGTTATTCCCAAAAAACCTGTTTTTCCATGTTAAAAAAAGTTACTCGGAAATGGCTAAAAATTGGTGAGCATGTAGTCCTGGCCAAGGGCTACAACAGGCACTGCTTGGAATTGTGTTGCCCCTCTGCGTTGGGGAGTTACAGAGCTTCAAACTTTTCAAATCGCGATTGCAGTACCCACAATCGCCACCAGGGGGACGAAACTTTTTCGGCCAATGCGCCTGGTCCCAAGGTATCCGAGGATGGTCTCGGTATGAGGTTGCCCCTCTGCGTTCAAAATTTACGTCCAAAAAACCACTTTTGAAAAGTGGGCAGATTGCTCTTACCCTAACCCTAACCCTAACCCTAACCCTAACCCTAACCCTAACCCTAACCCTAACCCTAACCCTAACCCTAACCCTAACCCTAACCCTAACCCTAACCCTAACCCCTAACCCTAACCCTAACCCTAACCCTAACCCTAACCCTAACCCTAACCCCTAGTAGGCCACTTTAAATGTCAACTTTACCTTTTCAAGGAGAGTTATTTGACGATGGCCCTTATCCTAGCCCAGCTTCCACATTCAGATTCCACATTCCACATTCAGCTTCCACATTCAGATTCCACATTCCACATTCAGATTCCACATTCAGATTCCACATTCAGATTCCACATTCCACATTCAGATTCCACATTCAGATTCCACATTCAGATTCCACATTCCACATTCAGATTCCACATTCAGATTCCACATTCCACATTCAGATTCCACATTCAGATTCCACATTCAGATTCCAGATTCCACATTCAGATTCCACATTCAGATTCCACATTCCACATTCAGATTCCACATTCAGATTCCACATTCCACATTCAGATTCCACATTCAGATTCCAACTTTTTACATAGGGTTTTTAGAAAACTTCACCACAGACCATTACCAGACCACTCAAAATGGCCTGGAACGTGCTCCTAGACACTTTCTGTGGGAAGTATTTTTGACTCCACACTTAGTCAAATTTTCACACAATTTCACTTGTACTCATTTGGCCATAACTTCTGATAGGAAGGTCATAAAGACCTACTTTCAACGGATTTGGAATCAGGAAGAGCCCCTCTTTCAACAGACATATTATGGGCCAAAACACTACTGCGCATGCGCAGACCAAATCGGCCATAACTCGGGATAGAAACAACATAGAACCAAAATTTCAACGGATTCTGATCCGTCCCCACGCCTAGTATCTTGGTTAAAAATCTTGTGCAGTTGCCCCTCCCCTACCAGACGTTATTCCCAAAAAACCTGTTTTTCCATGTTAAAAAAAGTTACTCGGAAATGGCTAAAAATTGGTGAGCATGTAGTCCTGGCCAAGGGCTACAACAGGCACTGCTTGGAATTGTGTTGCCCCTCTGCGTTGGGGAGTTACAGAGCTTCAAACTTTTCAAATCGCGATTGCAGTACCCACAATCGCCACCAGGGGGACGAAACTTTTTCGGCCAATGCGCCTGGTCCCAAGGTATCCGAGGATGGTCTCGGTATGAGGTTGCCCCTCTGCGTTCAAAATTTACGTCCAAAAAACCACTTTTGAAAAGTGGGCAGATTGCTCTTAACCTAACCCTAACCCTAACCCTAACCCTAACCCTAACCCTAACCCTAACCCTAACCCTAACCCTAACCCTAACCCTAACCCTAACCCTAACCCTAACCCTAACCCTAACCCTAACCCTAACCCTAACCCTAACCCTAACCCTAACCCTAACCCTAACCCTAACCCTAACCCTAACCCCTAACCCTAACCCTAACCCTAGAAAACTTCACCACAGACCATTACCAGACCACTCAAAATGGCCTGGAACGTGCTCCTAGACACTTTCTGTGGGAAGTATTTTTGACTCCACACTTAGTCAAATTTTCACACAATTTCACTTGTACTCATTTGGCCATAACTTCTGATAGGAAGGTCATAAAGACCTACTTTCAACGGATTTGGAATCAGGAAGAGCCCCTCTTTCAACAGACATATTATGGGCCAAAACACTACTGCGCATGCGCAGACCAAATCGGCCATAACTCGGGATAGAAACAACATAGAACCAAAATTTCAACGGATTCTGATCCGTCCCCACGCCTAGTATCTTGGTTAAAAATCTTGTGCAGTTGCCCCTCCCCTACCAGACGTTATTCCCAAAAAACCTGTTTTTCCATGTTAAAAAAAGTTACTCGGAAATGGCTAAAAATTGGTGAGCATGTAGTCCTGGCCAAGGGCTACAACAGGCACTGCTTGGAATTGTGTTGCCCCTCTGCGTTGGGGAGTTACAGAGCTTCAAACTTTTCAAATCGCGATTGCAGTACCCACAATCGCCACCAGGGGGACGAAACTTTTTCGGCCAATGCGCCTGGTCCCAAGGTATCCGAGGATGGTCTCGGTATGAGGTTGCCCCTCTGCGTTCAAAATTTACGTCCAAAAAACCACTTTTGAAAAGTGGGCAGATTGCTCTTAACCTAACCCTAACCCCTAACCCTAACCCCTAACCCTAACCCTAACCCTAACCCTAACCCTAACCCTAACCCTAACCCTAACCCTAACCCTAACCCTAACCCTAACCCTAACCCTAACCCTAACCCTAACCCTAACCCTAACCCTAACCCTAACCCTAACCCTAACCCTAACCCTAACCCTAACCCTAACCCTAACCCTAACCCTAACCCTAACCCTAACCCTAACCCTAACCCTAACCCTAACCCTAACCCTAACCCTAACCCTAACCCTAACCCTAACCCTAACCCTAACCCTAACCCTAACCCTAACCCTAACCCTAACCCTAACCCTAACCCTAACCCTAACCCTAACCCTAACCCTAACCCTAACCCTAACCCTAACCCTAACCCTAACCCTAACCCTAACCCCTAACCCTAACCCTAACCCTAACCCTAACCCTAACCCTAACCCTAACCCTAACCCTAACCCTAACCCTAACCCTAACCCTAACCCTAACCCTAACCCTAACCCTAACCCTAACCCTAACCCTAACCCTAACCCTAACCCTAACCCTAACCCTAACCCTAACCCTAACCCTAACCCTAACCCTAACCCTAACCCTAACCCTAACCCTAACCCTAACCCTAACCCTAACCCTAACCCTAACCCTAACCCTAACCCTAACCCTAACCCTAACCCTAACCCTAACCCTAACCCTAACCCTAACCCTAACCCTAACCCTAACCCTAACCCTAACCCTAACCCTAACCCCTAGTAGGCCACTTTAAATGTCAACTTTACCTTTTCAAGGAGAGTTATTTGACGATGGCCCTTATCCTAGCCCAGCTTCCACATTCAGATTCCACATTCCACATTCAGCTTCCACATTCAGATTCCACATTCCACATTCAGATTCCACATTCAGATTCCACATTCAGATTCCACATTCCACATTCAGATTCCACATTCAGATTCCACATTCAGATTCCACATTCCACATTCAGATTCCACATTCAGATTCCACATTCCACATTCAGATTCCACATTCAGATTCCACATTCAGATTCCAGATTCCACATTCAGATTCCACATTCAGATTCCACATTCCACATTCAGATTCCACATTCAGATTCCACATTCCACATTCAGATTCCACATTCAGATTCCAACTTTTTACATAGGGTTTTTAGAAAACTTCACCACAGACCATTACCAGACCACTCAAAATGGCCTGGAACGTGCTCCTAGACACTTTCTGTGGGAAGTATTTTTGACTCCACACTTAGTCAAATTTTCACACAATTTCACTTGTACTCATTTGGCCATAACTTCTGATAGGAAGGTCATAAAGACCTACTTTCAACGGATTTGGAATCAGGAAGAGCCCCTCTTTCAACAGACATATTATGGGCCAAAACACTACTGCGCATGCGCAGACCAAATCGGCCATAACTCGGGATAGAAACAACATAGAACCAAAATTTCAACGGATTCTGATCCGTCCCCACGCCTAGTATCTTGGTTAAAAATCTTGTGCAGTTGCCCCTCCCCTACCAGACGTTATTCCCAAAAAACCTGTTTTTCCATGTTAAAAAAAGTTACTCGGAAATGGCTAAAAATTGGTGAGCATGTAGTCCTGGCCAAGGGCTACAACAGGCACTGCTTGGAATTGTGTTGCCCCTCTGCGTTGGGGAGTTACAGAGCTTCAAACTTTTCAAATCGCGATTGCAGTACCCACAATCGCCACCAGGGGGACGAAACTTTTTCGGCCAATGCGCCTGGTCCCAAGGTATCCGAGGATGGTCTCGGTATGAGGTTGCCCCTCTGCGTTCAAAATTTACGTCCAAAAAACCACTTTTGAAAAGTGGGCAGATTGCTCTTACCCTAACCCTAACCCTAACCCTAACCCTAACCCTAACCCTAACCCTAACCCTAACCCTAACCCTAACCCTAACCCTAACCCTAACCCTAACCCTAACCCTAACCCTAACCCCTAACCCTAACCCTAACCCTAACCCTAACCCTAACCCTAACCCTAACCCCTAGTAGGCCACTTTAAATGTCAACTTTACCTTTTCAAGGAGAGTTATTTGACGATGGCCCTTATCCTAGCCCAGCTTCCACATTCAGATTCCACATTCCACATTCAGCTTCCACATTCAGATTCCACATTCCACATTCAGATTCCACATTCAGATTCCACATTCAGATTCCACATTCCACATTCAGATTCCACATTCAGATTCCACATTCAGATTCCACATTCCACATTCAGATTCCACATTCAGATTCCACATTCCACATTCAGATTCCACATTCAGATTCCACATTCAGATTCCAGATTCCACATTCAGATTCCACATTCAGATTCCACATTCCACATTCAGATTCCACATTCAGATTCCACATTCCACATTCAGATTCCACATTCAGATTCCAACTTTTTACATAGGGTTTTTAGAAAACTTCACCACAGACCATTACCAGACCACTCAAAATGGCCTGGAACGTGCTCCTAGACACTTTCTGTGGGAAGTATTTTTGACTCCACACTTAGTCAAATTTTCACACAATTTCACTTGTACTCATTTGGCCATAACTTCTGATAGGAAGGTCATAAAGACCTACTTTCAACGGATTTGGAATCAGGAAGAGCCCCTCTTTCAACAGACATATTATGGGCCAAAACACTACTGCGCATGCGCAGACCAAATCGGCCATAACTCGGGATAGAAACAACATAGAACCAAAATTTCAACGGATTCTGATCCGTCCCCACGCCTAGTATCTTGGTTAAAAATCTTGTGCAGTTGCCCCTCCCCTACCAGACGTTATTCCCAAAAAACCTGTTTTTCCATGTTAAAAAAAGTTACTCGGAAATGGCTAAAAATTGGTGAGCATGTAGTCCTGGCCAAGGGCTACAACAGGCACTGCTTGGAATTGTGTTGCCCCTCTGCGTTGGGGAGTTACAGAGCTTCAAACTTTTCAAATCGCGATTGCAGTACCCACAATCGCCACCAGGGGGACGAAACTTTTTCGGCCAATGCGCCTGGTCCCAAGGTATCCGAGGATGGTCTCGGTATGAGGTTGCCCCTCTGCGTTCAAAATTTACGTCCAAAAAACCACTTTTGAAAAGTGGGCAGATTGCTCTTACCCTAACCCTAACCCTAACCCTAACCCTAACCCTAACCCTAACCCTAACCCTAACCCTAACCCTAACCCTAACCCTAACCCTAACCCTAACCCTAACCCTAACCCTAACCCCTAACCCTAACCCTAACCCTAACCCTAACCCTAACCCTAACCCTAACCCCTAGTAGGCCACTTTAAATGTCAACTTTACCTTTTCAAGGAGAGTTATTTGACGATGGCCCTTATCCTAGCCCAGCTTCCACATTCAGATTCCACATTCCACATTCAGCTTCCACATTCAGATTCCACATTCCACATTCAGATTCCACATTCAGATTCCACATTCAGATTCCACATTCCACATTCAGATTCCACATTCAGATTCCACATTCAGATTCCACATTCCACATTCAGATTCCACATTCAGATTCCACATTCCACATTCAGATTCCACATTCAGATTCCACATTCAGATTCCAGATTCCACATTCAGATTCCACATTCAGATTCCACATTCCACATTCAGATTCCACATTCAGATTCCACATTCCACATTCAGATTCCACATTCAGATTCCAACTTTTTACATAGGGTTTTTAGAAAACTTCACCACAGACCATTACCAGACCACTCAAAATGGCCTGGAACGTGCTCCTAGACACTTTCTGTGGGAAGTATTTTTGACTCCACACTTAGTCAAATTTTCACACAATTTCACTTGTACTCATTTGGCCATAACTTCTGATAGGAAGGTCATAAAGACCTACTTTCAACGGATTTGGAATCAGGAAGAGCCCCTCTTTCAACAGACATATTATGGGCCAAAACACTACTGCGCATGCGCAGACCAAATCGGCCATAACTCGGGATAGAAACAACATAGAACCAAAATTTCAACGGATTCTGATCCGTCCCCACGCCTAGTATCTTGGTTAAAAATCTTGTGCAGTTGCCCCTCCCCTACCAGACGTTATTCCCAAAAAACCTGTTTTTCCATGTTAAAAAAAGTTACTCGGAAATGGCTAAAAATTGGTGAGCATGTAGTCCTGGCCAAGGGCTACAACAGGCACTGCTTGGAATTGTGTTGCCCCTCTGCGTTGGGGAGTTACAGAGCTTCAAACTTTTCAAATCGCGATTGCAGTACCCACAATCGCCACCAGGGGGACGAAACTTTTTCGGCCAATGCGCCTGGTCCCAAGGTATCCGAGGATGGTCTCGGTATGAGGTTGCCCCTCTGCGTTCAAAATTTACGTCCAAAAAACCACTTTTGAAAAGTGGGCAGATTGCTCTTACCCTAACCCTAACCCTAACCCTAACCCTAACCCTAACCCTAACCCTAACCCTAACCCTAACCCTAACCCTAACCCTAACCCTAACCCTAACCCTAACCCTAACCCTAACCCCTAACCCTAACCCTAACCCTAACCCTAACCCTAACCCTAACCCTAACCCCTAGTAGGCCACTTTAAATGTCAACTTTACCTTTTCAAGGAGAGTTATTTGACGATGGCCCTTATCCTAGCCCAGCTTCCACATTCAGATTCCACATTCCACATTCAGCTTCCACATTCAGATTCCACATTCCACATTCAGATTCCACATTCAGATTCCACATTCAGATTCCACATTCCACATTCAGATTCCACATTCAGATTCCACATTCAGATTCCACATTCCACATTCAGATTCCACATTCAGATTCCACATTCCACATTCAGATTCCACATTCAGATTCCACATTCAGATTCCAGATTCCACATTCAGATTCCACATTCAGATTCCACATTCCACATTCAGATTCCACATTCAGATTCCACATTCCACATTCAGATTCCACATTCAGATTCCAACTTTTTACATAGGGTTTTTAGAAAACTTCACCACAGACCATTACCAGACCACTCAAAATGGCCTGGAACGTGCTCCTAGACACTTTCTGTGGGAAGTATTTTTGACTCCACACTTAGTCAAATTTTCACACAATTTCACTTGTACTCATTTGGCCATAACTTCTGATAGGAAGGTCATAAAGACCTACTTTCAACGGATTTGGAATCAGGAAGAGCCCCTCTTTCAACAGACATATTATGGGCCAAAACACTACTGCGCATGCGCAGACCAAATCGGCCATAACTCGGGATAGAAACAACATAGAACCAAAATTTCAACGGATTCTGATCCGTCCCCACGCCTAGTATCTTGGTTAAAAATCTTGTGCAGTTGCCCCTCCCCTACCAGACGTTATTCCCAAAAAACCTGTTTTTCCATGTTAAAAAAAGTTACTCGGAAATGGCTAAAAATTGGTGAGCATGTAGTCCTGGCCAAGGGCTACAACAGGCACTGCTTGGAATTGTGTTGCCCCTCTGCGTTGGGGAGTTACAGAGCTTCAAACTTTTCAAATCGCGATTGCAGTACCCACAATCGCCACCAGGGGGACGAAACTTTTTCGGCCAATGCGCCTGGTCCCAAGGTATCCGAGGATGGTCTCGGTATGAGGTTGCCCCTCTGCGTTCAAAATTTACGTCCAAAAAACCACTTTTGAAAAGTGGGCAGATTGCTCTTACCCTAACCCTAACCCTAACCCTAACCCTAACCCTAACCCTAACCCTAACCCTAACCCTAACCCTAACCCTAACCCTAACCCTAACCCTAACCCTAACCCTAACCCTAACCCCTAACCCTAACCCTAACCCTAACCCTAACCCTAACCCTAACCCTAACCCCTAGTAGGCCACTTTAAATGTCAACTTTACCTTTTCAAGGAGAGTTATTTGACGATGGCCCTTATCCTAGCCCAGCTTCCACATTCAGATTCCACATTCCACATTCAGCTTCCACATTCAGATTCCACATTCCACATTCAGATTCCACATTCAGATTCCACATTCAGATTCCACATTCCACATTCAGATTCCACATTCAGATTCCACATTCAGATTCCACATTCCACATTCAGATTCCACATTCAGATTCCACATTCCACATTCAGATTCCACATTCAGATTCCACATTCAGATTCCAGATTCCACATTCAGATTCCACATTCAGATTCCACATTCCACATTCAGATTCCACATTCAGATTCCACATTCCACATTCAGATTCCACATTCAGATTCCAACTTTTTACATAGGGTTTTTAGAAAACTTCACCACAGACCATTACCAGACCACTCAAAATGGCCTGGAACGTGCTCCTAGACACTTTCTGTGGGAAGTATTTTTGACTCCACACTTAGTCAAATTTTCACACAATTTCACTTGTACTCATTTGGCCATAACTTCTGATAGGAAGGTCATAAAGACCTACTTTCAACGGATTTGGAA
>CASHTC010000294.1:7500-10318 GCA_949357725.1 Hyperoplus immaculatus
ACAGACAGACAGACAGACAGACAGACAGATATACAGAGAGATATACAGACAGACAGACAGATAGACAGACAGACAGACAGTGGTATTAACATACAGCAGGTATGGGCGTCTCCTCCCTCAGTTTGTCCTCTCCAACCTGTCGTCTCTCTCTGATCATCCGCCCTTCACTCTGAACCTGGAGAGAAAAGAAACTTTAAGATTCCTGAGAGAGTGAACAGCAATGTGAAAGGAAATAAAGATCACAAGAACCTCAAGTGTGTATCCTAAACCTAGCATAAACACTTTGGATCCTTGTGTGGGAGGGAGCGCGCTTGTGGTTTTATATCCGTCTCATCCCCGTTTGTTTTCATACGGAGGCTCCGTCGATGTGAAGTCACTTCAGGTTCGCACCGGATTGTGGGTCAGAATCGCCCAAATAGCGATGCTGTTTTCAACACTAAAAATTTCGGCCGGATGTAGTCGACTTCCTAAATCTTTTTTTCTACCAAACTAAATAGTAGAAAGTATGCGATGTCATTCCCCTCTCTGACACATTGTCTCTACACACTGTCTAATAAAACAGGTTTTGTGATCATTATAAAATCACTATTATAATATAATGAATGAGGTTTTTCTTCCCTCAGTCTTCCCTTGGCCCAGCTGTCTTGTTAATCCTGACCTTACATTTTACCATGTGCTATGTCACACACGGTAAAATGTAGGGTTAGACAGTGAGACCATAAAACACTCTTTCTGCCTTTTCTCAGGCTAGGATGAACCGATTTCTAAAATGTTTGCACATTTATACTACACAGGATCTCAGAGTTCAATACACCTTCATATTCCCACTGGTGAAGTAGGTCATTATCCAAGCTATGAACCAATCGATTGACTTGATTTAAGCGTATTATGATGTGTAACGTTGCGTTGGTCAGACCTGCTGTGTTAGACAGACAGACAGACAGACACAGACAGACGGATAGATAGACAGACAGACAGGCACACAGACAGACGGATAGACAGACAGACAGACAGGCACACAGACAGACGGATAGACAGACAGACAGACAGGCACACAGACAGACGGATAGACAGACAGACAGACAGACAGACAGACAGACAGACAGACACACACACACACAGACAGACACACAAACAGACGGATAGACAGACAGACAGACACACAAACAGACGGATAGACAAACAGACAGGCACACAGACAGACGGATAGACAGACAGACAGACACACACACACAGACAGACACACAAACAGACGGATAGACAGACAGACAGACACACAAACAGACGGATAGACAGACAGACAGACAGGCACACAGACAGACGGATAGACAGACAGACAGACAGACAGACAGACAGACAGACAGACAGACAGACAGGCACACAGACAGACAGACACACAAACAGACGGATAGACAGACAGACAGGCACACACACAGACAGACAGACAGACAGACAGACGGACAGACAGACAGACAGACAGACAGACAGACAGACACACACACACACACACACACACAGACAGACACACAAACAGACGGATAGACAGACAGACAGGCACACAGACAGACAGACACACAAACAGACGGATAGACAGACAGACAGGCACACAGACAGACAGACAGACAGACAGACGGACAGACAGACAGACAGACAGACAGACAGACAGACAGACAGACGGATAGACAGACCTGTTGTCTCTCCGATGCTCTGGTGGATCCTGTTCCATGTGCTCCTCTATGGGGAGGAACCCAGCTGCATCATCCATGACATCATCATCTAACTGACCAATCAGAGCCGAGGCTGCAGCGTCTGGACAAAGAGGGGTTAATGAAGGTTATTTGAATTATTTAACCTTTATTTATACTCTAGATGTCACTGAGGGGGGACTTTCATTTGCAATGATGTCAAGAAAAAACAACAATACATACACAATATACAATGCAAATACATCAAATACACAACGAGCTGCTAAAGAGAAACATTTTAGACAGAGGTGCAGAGTGGCTGGAAATAAAACCCAGTGTTAATACACAGCCTATGCTCTGTAAACTGGGAGGTGTTGTTAGCTACAGTGGCCTCTTTGTTTACGGAGCCTGGGCTGTGTATTTTTAACACTGGATTCTTTTCCAGCACACACACACAGTACAGACAGGTAGCAGACCATGAGGAGATATTCACTGATTTTGACAACAAGCGTTCTCCAGAATCACTCAGTGCGTTTCCATGGCACAACTAGATTGGATTAAGACATATATCGAACTAGACACTCGAACGGACCGTGTCACTTGTCTGAGTATACATGGCCTTTCAGGAATCGGAAAAATGTCCGATGCATGGCTGTCTCCACTATGCTAGGTGGCGCTGTAGCCCTTTCAACAAGTGGTTATAGAGTCACGTCCGGTTCCCTTCCGGCAACAACCCTACTATTTATTACGTCGTCTCCTTCCACTTCCTTGTGAAATCCTCCGCAGGGATTCTGGAGCAAGCGCAGAACGAGAACTCCGATATGCGATGTCCGATCCCTGTATACATGCAGAGAGAATGCTGACTATGAACGAGTTATCTAGGTGTTCTTATCCGACTTCTCTTGTCCGTTAATGTGCCGATTTGTGTGCGAAGTAGATCGGATAAAGGTGTTTACATGCAGTTTAAAAGTCCTGTTGAAGTCTTATTCCTTTAGTTACCCGATTATGAGTCTGCATGGAAACGCACTGACTGACTCCGCCTTTAATGTGGTCTTACCTTGTGGTTGACAGACAGACAGACAGACAGATAGATAGATAGATAGATAGATAGATAGATAGATAGATAGACAGAT
>CASHTC010000295.1:0-5000 GCA_949357725.1 Hyperoplus immaculatus
CCATTGACATCATCAAGAAAGTTCTACAAAGTTCTAGAATGCAACACTCCCTGGGTAACCCCAACCCTTTAGAATAATAACAGAAGCTACAGTGGCCTTCAAGGACAAGAACAATTCTACATTTTAAACAATGCACCTGATGACATTCCAACTATGACACTTTCAAGATGGCGGCACTAGGCCTTGGTCCAAGATATGCAGAAATATGGACATATATGAGACCCTTTCTAAGGGGAAAAAATAATAATTCAAAACAATTTTTTTCAGCTATTATGCACTAAATTAAATGTATGGATATTATAATTACTTTCAACAAAATCTGCTAGGAAATAAAACCCCAAATTCTAAGGTGCTGTAAGTGGAATTTTTATTTTAGCTAACTTCCTGTCAGTTACTGCAGTTAGCAGTCCCCTCGCTCGTCCCTACGTCACCACATTAATGCACTGCGGTCTTCAAGCAGCGAGTTATCGAGCATCATCTCAGATCCATAAGTGTGATAAAACATACTACGTCACCACATTAATGCACTGCGGTCTTCAAGCAGCGAGTTATCTAGCATCATCTCAGATCCATAAGTGTGATAAAACATACTACGTCACCACATTAATGCACTGCGGTCTTCAAGCAGCGAGTTATCTAGCATCATCTCAGATCCATGAGTGTGATAAAACAGGATCAAAACCATCAGAACAGAGTTGATGTTAGTTCTTCTGTCGACATGAAAACTGTGTTAAACGTACTTTTAGAATTCCATCTGAATCCACTTTCATAACGTTTCACCGTGATGTTCGGGCGGCAGTGGCGAAGTGGGTAGGAAGTTCGCCTCTGGTGTGCAGGGTCAGAGGTTCGATCCCCCGTCTCCCCGCCACATGTCGAAGTGTCCCTGGGCAAGACACTGAACCCCGAATTGCTCCCGATAGTAAGCTTAGTTAGCTTAGCACCCTAGTGCTAAGCCTACCCTGCGTGGTAGCTGCTGCTATCGGTGTATGAATGTGTGTGTGACTGGGTGAATGTGTACAAAAAAACAATGTAAAGCGCTTTGAGTCTGTGATAAACGGAGATATAGCGCTATACAAGTCCATTTACCATAATGTATACCTGACCAGAACAAACAACTCAACTTGGAGAACCTGTGTCAGCTGTTCAGTGTGTGTGTGTGTGTGTGTGTGTGTGTGTGTGTGTGTGTGTGTGTGTGTGTGTGTGTGTGTGTGTGTGTGCATGTCTCTCTCTCTTTCGGTGTGTGTCTCTCTTTCCCTCTTTCTGTGTGTGTGTGTGTGTGTGTGTGTGTGTGTGTGTGTGTGTGTGTGTGTGTGTGTTTAGAGATTAACAAGGTGATTTGCCTTGAGGGGGTGAGGTGCATGCTGGGAGAGGAAAGCAGTGAGTAGGGGGGTCTCCCCAAGTTCTCATGCCCCCCCGGTGTGTGTGTGTGTGTGTGTGTGTGTGTGTGTGTGTGTGTGTGTGTGTGTGTGTGTGTGTGTGTGTGTTCGTAGAGAATCTCTCAGTCAGCTGGTTCCCACTTCCTGTTGCCTCCTAATTGGATGAAGAATTAAGATTACATCACCACCTGCCGATCGGTTAGAGTTAGAGAGTCAATATCCAGCAGAGCCCAGCTGGACACACACACACACACACACACACACACACACACACAGAGCTAGAGACACACACACACACAGAGCTAGAGACACACACACACACAGAGCTAGACAAACACACACACACACACACACACACACTCACTCTATAAACAGAAGACCCCACTTTGATTTATTCACTGATTCAGGATTTTCCCTGCGTTCCAAATCTCTTTCTCTTTCCTCCATACCAGTTGTTGGTAAATGTCAGTGACGTTGATAATGATGCTTTGATTTGATTGGTGTGAGGCCAACGGCCGAGTGGCTTCCCTCCTGACCAATCACAGGAGGGCAGTGTCAAGACAATAGCCTCACCTGATTGGTCAATCCTTCTTTCTTTTTTTCACCAAGGGAAGCCAGCTCGGCCTGGCTTCCTCGCAGACACACAGTGTGCAGTGTCGTGTTTCGCCGCGTCTTCAGCATGTAACTTTATAGGGGCGCTTTTTCGCGCATTGTGAAATGCTCAACGAGAGGAGAGAAGTGGGGAAGAAATGACAGCAGCACAGCACCAAAGAATTACCGAAACTGTTAATATAAATGTTTTTATTGGAAGACAACTACAGCCTAAAAAACAGGGAAGCCTTGGCCTCCGGGAGAAAACGCCACTGCTCCATGCCACGTCTGATCATAAAAATAATCTAGTTAGGATGCAGTATGCTACAATTTGGACATACTTTTACTTGTTTATTTCATCCTAACATGGCTCCTTGATCTTGCCTCTTGCTTTTATGTAAGCAAAAGTATGCCAGTGTTAATACAGCCTAGGCTCTGTAAACTGGTATGTTGCCATCTACTTTTTTCGGACATTTTTCTACAGAATTTTTTTTTTGGAAAACAAGAGGCAGAGGTCAGAGATGAGATCCCAGCGCTGCAAACACACACACATACACACACACACACACACACACACACACACACACACACACACACACACACACACAGCCAGTGTACGTCCTCCTCCGTCACATAAAGTAAACACGATTCTAAAAACAGACCGACTCTTAAACTCCGACCTCTCTCTCTGCTTATGTCCAAATACGACTTTTAAGACGTCAGTGTGTGTGTGCGTGTGTGTGTGTGTGTGTGTGTGTGTGTGTGTGTGTGTGTGTGTGTGTGTGTCAATAATTCAGGCTGAACATCTCGCCACTGGCTGAAGCGCCGTCAACCACAAACACACGCACAGACATCATTGTGTGTGTGTGTGTGTGTGTCTGTGTGTGTCTGTGTGTGTGTGTGTGTGTGTGTGTGTGTGTGTGTGTGTGTGTGTGTGTGTGTGTGTGTGTGTGTGTATGGGTGTGGGTGTGTGTGTGTGTGTGTGTGAATGTGTGTGCGTCCGTCCATTCATAACCACATTGGCTTCGACCTCCATTACAGCGTTACTGACCCTAGAAGCAGCATCTGTCCAGACATTTGAAAATTAAATGGTGTTTTTTTTTTTAAAGGGCGACGCCGCTTTCCCAGGAATTCCAAATAACTTGAAATTTCACCCACATGTCCATCTGAATGTCCTCTACGAAAAAGCCTCTTGGACCATAGTCACCTGCTCTAATCTCTTTCCTCTAATTAGCATAAAACTGAATGTGAATTGTCACAAAATTTGGTACACAGCCTTAAAGGTGCAGTGTGTAATATGACATCATCAAGAAAGTTCTACAAAGTTCTAGAATGCAACGCTCCCTGGGTAACCCCAACCCTTTAGAATAATAACAGAAGCTACAGTGGCCTTCAAGGACAAGAACAATTCTAAATTTTAAACAATGCACCTGATGACATTCCAACTATGACACTTTCAAGATGGCGGCACTAGGCCTTGGTCCAAAATATGCAGAAATATGGACATATATGAGATCCTTTCTAAGGGAAAAAATAATAAAAAATAACAAATTCAGCTATCATGCACTAAATTAAATGTACTTATGGATATTATAATTACTTTCTACAAAATCTGCTAGGAAATAAAACCCAAAATTCTACACACTGCAGCTTTAAGGGACTGACATACTTTGTGTAAAAATAAATTGGGCAAGATCAGTCAAGAAACATGGCCGCCATTGACCAAAATGTATTTACAAGTCCAGGGCTTAGCTGCTAATTTTGCCCATAACTCATTAACCACATGTCCAATAAACAAATAACGTGGGGGATACATGAATCACATGTGTGGTAGCATGTCTCCCAAACGTCTTTGTGTTGAACCCATAGGGGGCGCCGCAAACGCCAAAATAATTTTCCTCAAAAAAGCAATGTTTGGAATGCCACTTCCCACGCCCTGTAAGTCCAATTCACTTGAAATTTCACCCACATGTCCAGCTAAATGTCCTCTAGAAAAAAACCTTTTTGACGACAGACATACAGCGAGCACAAATGCCAAGCTACCTAATCAATAAACAGCTTTCTATCAAGTCCGCCCTTCAAAATAAAATACCACTTTGGTATCCACTTTAGCAATGATGCATTTCTCCGTACAGATCCATTACTATAAAAACCTCATTAACACGTCGTCGTAACATGGCTTTGCTTCGATTACCGACACACACACACACACACACACACACACACACAGAGACACACACACAAACACACACACACACTGAGACACACACACACTGAGACACACACACACACACACACGCACACACTGAGACACACACACACACACACACACACACACACACACAGAGACACACACACACACAGACACACACACTGAGACACACACACACACACACACACACAGAGAGAGACACACACACAAACACACACACACACTGAGACACACACACACACACACACACACACACACACAGATCATGGTCCTTCTCAGTAACCTACATAAAGCTGACAGCACCACTTCGCATGTTTCAACCGTCAAATTATCCAGAAAACCCCTTCAGCAATGCCCTAGGCCTTTCCTCTTAACCCCCCCTCCACACACACACACACACACACACACACACACACACACACACACACACACACAGGGAGACACACACACACACACACACACACACACACACACTCAATTTTAGTCTGCCCAGTAATGTCCATCTTTTATTGTAAATCTATACTCTTAATCTGGGCGGCTCCAATCGATACGCTACGATTGCTGGGAAGGGTCCACAGGGGCAGATAACCCCCCTCCAAACACACACACACACACACACACACACACACACACACACACACACACACACACACACACACGCACACACACACACACACAGAGTACAGCTGAAAACCACACACACAGTAACACACACTGTAACACACACACACACACACACACACACACACACACACACACACACACACACACACCTCCCTGTGGAGTTAACTCTACATAGGGTCCATCACCACCTAAAGATC
>CASHTC010000295.1:45590-48090 GCA_949357725.1 Hyperoplus immaculatus
GTTGTCTAAATCAGTGAATATCTCCTCATGATCCGCTACCTGTCCGTACTGCTAAAATACCACGAGCCCAATACAGACAATACAGATGTGTCTTAAAACCACAAAAGACAAAATTTCCTGGATCATTGAAAAGATTCTTCCTACAGCAGCCCACACACTCACACTCATACGCGCGTCTGCAGTTGAAAAAATGTGTAGCTTGATTCTCCTTCTAAATGCAGCATATTGGGGCGCCCTTAGCTCAGTTGGTAGGGCGCCCCCCCCCCCCCCTAACCCCATGGGCCTCGGCCAGCAGCGGACCCGGGTTCGATTCCAGCCCGCGGTCGTTCTCTGCATGTCACTCCCCTCTCTGCCCCATTTCACCTCTGTCTCTACACTATCAATAAAGCAGAAAAAATGCCAAAAAAATATCTTAAAAAAAATAAAAATAAAATGCAATACATTAATCGGACCACTCCAACCGACAGAAATAAATATCTCTACACTTCTACATTAACCGTCATATCAGTCAACGTAATGACTTAGTCTTCCCTTAAAGCCACTACGAGTAACATGGCACGTTGGCGTCCCCTTTGGACAAAAGCGGTAGTATTTTTACGACGCCCGCTGTCGCAAAGCTGTTTACTAGCGCGTGCCAGGCGCTGTGAGTGTGAACTGAGAAGGGAGCAATATAGCGCATGTCCGTGTGTTGAAAGTGTGAGGACTCTTTTCGGCTCCGTGAGAGTGGTTTTGACACTGCATCAACTAATGCCAGTCACTGCCACACACACCTGATTGCAATGAGTTGATGCAGCAGTGTCACCTAACTACTCTCTCTCACGGAGCTGAAAGATTACGTGTCCGTCTCCTCACAGAAAGCGAATGAACGAGAGACGGCAGTTAGTATGGATCACGATGAGGTAATGTGTTTATGTTGTTGTAAATAATTACTATTTCAGATAATGGTTATCTGATGATGGTGAAGCAAAGCAAACTTTGTGTTAGTACCAACCGCTCATTCATTTAGGAGTAAACACTGCAGTCTAGTTTCGCTCTCGTGAAATCGCCCTCGTCATCCCGTAGCCTATATCACTCTCCCTTTAGCTTTTCTTCATTGCATTTTCTTTTTTTTTCTTTGATGGTTCAGCCCCGGTTATCAGTCCTTATGACGACAAATAACTGTCTCAAACAAGGCTCCCGCTCCCCTTCCCTCACCTGGAGGGATAGGCTTCTCAATTCACGTTGCTGCGCCACACTGAAATCTGCGACCAATACGAATATGTGACCATAGAGCTTGCACGAGCGAATCGAAAATCGGACTGGGTGTGCGACCAGACCAAAAGCAGTAATAAAAACTATTTAAAAACGTCTTTCTTTGCACTGATGGTCTCGTTTGCTGTTAAAGGTAATTTATGATTATGAGAGGAAACATGAGGCTGTTTAAAAGATATTTAAATGTTACTCGTAGCCGCTTTAAAAGGTGCAGTCAGTGATTCTGGAGAACGCTTGTTGTTAAAATCAGTGAATATCTCCTCATGATCCACTACCTTTCTGTACTGTGTGTGTGCTGAAAAAAAAATCCAGCGTTAATACACATCCTAGGCTCTGTAAACTCATACATAAAACAAAAAGGGGCCCACCCAGCTAGCAACATGCCCTTTTTTTTTTTCAACGCACACAGTACGGACAGATAGCCGATCGTGAGGAGATGTTAACATGGATGTCCGTAGGCCGTGTGTGTGTGCTGAAAAGAAATCCACTGTTAATACACAGCCTATGCTACATCTGGGTATTTTCTCACACACACACACACACACACACACACACACACACACACACACACACACACACACACACGTAGTGGATCATGAGGAGATATTCACTGATTTTGTTAAAAAGTGATTTTGACAACAAGCGTTCTCCAGAATCACTGACCCTCTTACACAGAGATTGCGGCATATTGACGGAACAACAAAATGCCGGCGTTGCTTGCTTCTGTGTTATTCACACAGAACCAGAACCGAACTGACTCCACCTTTAGCAATGATCCTAAAATCTTCTTCTAAACACAAACACATTCATCTTATTGCTCAAAACATATTTTTCATTTCCTCGAAAGATCGATTTAGGCCGTGACTCATTTTACAATGATAAAAAATACGTCTCTACGCCTCTTATATTAACCCTTTAATTTGTCCAAGTCACAGATTCTATCATGTGTTTCCCTTGGGAGCAATTTGTTTGGTGGGACAAGAGCAAGTTGCTGCGTGCTACACACGAAACAAACTGCTACTCAGAACACACACTCATTCTACACACACACACACACACAGACACACACAGACACAGCACACTGCTAGTGCAGACACGGCTAAGTGCAGACTGTATCATGAAAATGTGCTACTCAAATATAGTGGTATACTGGGGCTGCTCCGGTGGCGTAGTGGATAGAGCGTGTACCATATTGGCTCCGGCCTTCGTTGCAGTGGTCGCGGGTTCAAATCCGACCCGTGGACCTTCA
>CASHTC010000295.1:50590-55590 GCA_949357725.1 Hyperoplus immaculatus
TATTTCTATAGAATAAATGAATAATCGATGAATTAGGAAGATGAACAATAGATTCATCTGCAAATGAAGCAATGCTTTTATGTCATTAAGTTGTGGTAAAGTTGCATAAATGTCATTTTTCAAACTGCTCTTTGTGAGTGTGTATGTCTCAGTTTCTTTAATCTGGTGTGGCTCATATTAAGAAATAACGGTTTTTTCACATTTAGGTGAAGAATTTAAATGATTCTGGTGTTAAAAAGGTGTTTAAAAGTATTTATTCTTTATCGTTTTTAATATTTCAAACTATAAGAGGCAACCAGAGTTCATTCAAGGCAAGACACGGCAGACAAAATTATACATTTTTCAAGCACTGATCAAATTGAGATTTGTGTCTATCTATCTTCCATAACATGTCTTCTTTCATACTAGAATAAATCAAAGGTCCAACATGTACATTCAGGTGTTTATTTGACTAAACCTTGCCTGTTTGCGTCTGTATATTTCTCATATACAACCATCTTTAACGGCACCTTTTAATCTCAACTTCTAAATCACTTACATCATCTAAACTTTCCACAATCATTCTCAGCACTATTCTGAAGGTTATTACAGAAGGATTTGTTCATATGTTGTTCACTGTCTGGTTTATGAGACATTTTCTTCTTAAAGACATGCCAAAAATGCAATCCATTCTGTAAAAACTTTGGACTCTAATGTTATAAAAATTAAATAAAGATTTTTAACTCTGACTTTACCCAACATCTAGCCTGTATTTATAAGTATTTAATATAGATGCAAGTACACATATTTAGTTAGAAATCGCCAAATGTGCACATCTATCCAAACATTTCTGGGAAAACTTGCAATACAAAAATTATTGTCTTAATGTCAATAATCAACAGGCAAAGTTTCATGAAGATATCTATAAGTAAAAAAAAAAAATGCCCCATTCACTTGCAGCAGTGTGTAAAATCGGATATGCCCATCAGTCGCTGTTAAAGTGGACTATCTCTCGTCACTTACATGTGATTTAAACTGTAGGCATCAGCGCTGTGAATCCGTCTATTGATTTATTCGAGTTAAACGGGCTTTGTCTGTCTCCCCCCCCGTCCCCCTCTTATCCACTCCACTTTGGCAATTATACCCCCCTTCAAAACTACCGTTATAACAGCAGTATTTTAGGCGCTTAAGACCTTGTTTGAGTTGAAAAATTAGGAAGATTTTACTTTTTTATGAAAATCCACGTTTGAATAAAGCTATATTTTTTCATTGTAAACTCTAAACTGCTCATTTTATTCGACTATGTAAATCAGACCAATGTAATTAAGCTTAACAGACACTTGTGGCGTATGGGGGAGTTATATTTCTTTCCGTTTTGCGATCATTTAAGAGCGTTAAGATTGTCGGTAAAAAAAAAAAAAAGGTGAAATTGATTGAATACTAAGTGGATCTCCGCGGCGTGTCAGATATCACCGCATGTGCTCCTGTCATGTTTAGTTAATTCCTCCTGCCTATTAAACGTATACGGGACACACAATAGTTCAATTTAACGTGTTGCACAGTTGAAATTAGCGTTTTTCTTCGTAAAATTGCTTTATTTGCTTCTAGAGTTTATTCCTAAATAAAAAAAAAATAGCTTGAAAGATTCACGTTCTTGGGGAGAATTTCTTCGCCTTAGAATTTGACTGTTTTGTTGTGTTTAAGATTATATTGCATTCTGATTAAATATACTAATAGTGATCTAATTGTAAGGCTATAAGTGTCTCATTCATAAGCTTTGATTATTGTTGAAGGGTCCCGACAAGCGTATGAGAGTGAGATATGTCCGCGCGCAGGCAAAAGCGCACGTCACATCAGTTTAAATTAACAAATCAGACGTTTAGACTATCACAGCATCAGCGTGAAAGATATACGCGATATTTCAACTTGATTATAGCGGGAATTAACACGCTATAAGGTTGTGGAAGTAATTGGGCGTTTTGGTCTGGTTCCGCGATTTGGCTACCGGGCGATGGATGAAATCGGATCCGACTGAGAGACGCTATAGGCGGCGTGAGAGGAACCAGAGCACACCGCTGAAAAATCATTAACCACTCTCCTGCTGCTGCTGCTGCTTTGAAATAACCACAAATACGACACACTGTGTATTACTGATACGTCTTCATGCTTTTTCTTCATATAATGTTTCACTTTCTATGATTTAAAGGTCATTTTTGCATGGAAATTAAGAGAAAACTATAAATCTAGACGCTTTTCTACAACGATTTTCAGTCAAATTATCAGTTTTGGACTTAAAGTTTTTGGCTTTTCCTGAGTATATGCGTCTATTTAGTGATTTAATCCTGTATTATACATATTCACATCATGAAAGCATAGCGCGTGCACTGCAGCTGTTACTGTCTTTGTAGTGATTGTGAGAAATGGGCTTGAACTCTGAGGATGATTCTGTCTCGCGGAGTGACTGGGAAACTCTGTCTGCGCGCGACTGACTTTTCTCACAACCGTCCGGCTCGTGCAAGATGCCTAACAGATATTTTTTTTTAAAACAGATTGAGTCTTGCTACCAGTATAACTGTCGCATTAATAAAACCTATAGAGATATGAACTGAAAAGAAAAGTTGACTTGTGGGTATTTTGGATAATTTTTTTCTAACTCCTCCAGTGATAATTGCAAATTGATTTGAATATGCGCGCGCGTACTAAATGACATGCACACTTAAGCAGCTAACACTCTCTCTACAATGAATTCAAAGCCGTTGTTAACAGTTAGAAATCTGACTCCATTCGTAAATAGTTTTGAAAATGTTTAAATCAATATTTGTGTATGTATTCACAATTGCACTAAACCTTAAGGTGCATTTTGAACTTGTATGTTGTCAATTTGTGTTAATGTAACTGTCCAATGCTGTCCATCTTAGCCAGGTCTCTCTTGAAAAGGGATTTTTTTTCTTAATTAGACTAGTAACATGTTTAAATAAAACGTTATAATAACGTAATATAGGCTACTGTTGTAAATCTCTTTGAATAAGGCATCTGCTACTAAATGACATGCAGTGTAATGTATGTGACACTGTTATGCACTTTTAACACTGTCTGTGCCACTTGCTTTTATAAGACATATTTTTTATACTATATTTGTTGTTTTTAAATGTAGTTGTTGCATGCACCACGCAGAAGCAGCGTTCATTCATGACTTCATTATATTGCAAAGTAATGGCTAGAAAGGCTTGAAAATTGAGTGTATAGCCTTATGAATATGTACTTCAATATAACTGGTATTCATTCAAACAGAGCAAGAGAGATATGAGATGAAAAAGTTGCATAATAGGTTTTTTGGAAGATTTTTCTGTCTTTTTTCTTCTAGTTGTTAATCGATTTGCATAGCCTAAAGACGTCTGCTGAATGACTGGTAGTAATGCCTATACTGTACATGTAGTGCCTATGTACATCTGTGCGCGCAAAAAAAAACTGGGATTCGTCAATCAGAGCATGAGAAATATAAGATGAAAAGTTGCAAGGTAGTTTTTTTTTACGAAGGTTATTTTTTGTAGACTAAGTTATTTAGGGTACAAGCGTCTGCTAAATGCCATGCATATAGCCTACAATATTGTATTATAAATGTAACTTTGCGCAGCTGTATTCGCGTCCGAAATCACTGGTATATTCATGAAACAGAGCATGAGATATTTGATATGAAAAGTTGCGATGTAGGTTTTTTTTCTACGGATTTTTCTCTAGGATACATCCACTTGTAAGTCACTTTAGAAAGCTTAAAAGGTTCCTCTAAATGACTGGTAGAATAGCCTTCAATAATGTTGTAAATGTGCCGCTGTATTGGCGTTCAACATCTCCTCAAATAGACCATGAGAGATTAGGTGAAAAGTTGAATTGTAGGTATTTTGCAAATTATTTATTTTTTTATAGCGTAAGTTGTTTGGTGTCAAAAAGACGTCCGCTAAATGAATGTATAGCTTATTGAAAGGTGTTGTAAACATGTAGTATAGCCTATAATGTACATCATGTGTAGTAAATGGACCTTTGCGCAGCTGTGTTCACGTCCAAAATCATTCATAAGATAGAGCACGAGATATTTGAGATAAAAAGTTGCATGGATATTTTTTTTTTTGTAGGGATTTTGTCTCCACTTGTAAGTCACTTTAGAAAGCATAAAAGGGTCCGCTAAATGACTGGCGGTACAGCCTTCAATGTAATAGTGTAAATCACTATGCATCGCCTATAGAAATGTGTCTTAAATGTACCTTTGCGCAGCTGTGTTCGCGTCCAAAATCCCCGCGCCTTGCATCCACGAGCGCACGGGGGTCATGCCGGTGGGGAGCGGCTCTTCCTTCATGGTCAGTGCCCCCCTCGGGAGGCTATCCTGGAGGGAAAACATCTAAATAAAAAAAAGTGTCAAAGAGTCCTTTAGGAAAGCTCGTGTTCACCGCGACACCGAGCAGACAGGAAGAGTAATCCTTCTTGTGTGGAAGCAGCGCTTGAAAAAAATCAAAAATACGAAAGAAATTGGCCAAAAGGGATGGAAAAAATGCCAAAAATGCAAAATATCACCAGTTTGTGTTTATGAGTATAAGAAAAGGTGGTTTAGGTGGTTAAAATAGGGGCGGGTAGAGTGAGGTTGCGCTCCCTAAAGTACAACATACACACCGGGGTCCCAGCGCAAGACCAAAATGCTCCGTGTGGGATTCTAGTAAGATCCTTTTAAAACTGCGTCTGTCTGTCTGTCGCTGCTGCACAATGTGATGAAGTTAAAAGCAGAAGGACCATAGGAGGCTGTCACGCATCTCAAAGGAGCCCCAAAGATGAGTGCTCTGTGCCGGGGAGAGGGAGCGCCTTGAGAGACCTGCCGTGGAGGATCACAGAGGGAGAAAAAGGGTTTGCGATTGAACAAGCTTGAGTAGATAGTAAAAATGAAAAAGTGTGCGCGAGGGTTCGGCAGAAAAAAGATGACACACACACACACTACTAAAGCCGTATAAGCTTTTCTCTTTTCTTTGCTTGCTTCT
>CASHTC010000295.1:63090-70590 GCA_949357725.1 Hyperoplus immaculatus
CGTCACAACAGTGCGGTAAAGCGTATGCAAAACCGCCCCTGCTGCTCCGATTCTCCGGCCAATCTCACGTTCCATTGTTCCCTCACTCGAAAACAAGACCCCGAGGTACTTGAACTCCTTCACTTGGGGTAAAGACTCATTCCCTACCTGTAGCAGACAATCCATCGGTTTCCTGCTGAGCACCATGGCCTCAGATTTAGAGGTGCTGATCCTCATCCCAACCGCTTCACACTCGGCTGCAAACCGATCCAATGAGAGCTGAAGGTCACAGGCCGATGATGCCATCAGAACCACATCATCCGCAAACAGCAGAGATGAGATCTTCAGACCACCAAACTGCAACCCCTCCCCACCACGACTACGCCTTGATATCCTGTCCATAAATATCACAAACAGGTTTGGTGATAAAGCGCAGCCCTGGCGGAGGCCAACCCCCACCGGAAACGAGTCCGACTTACTACCGAGAACCCGTACACAGCTCTCGCTTTGAGCGTACAGAGATTGGATGGCCCTGAGAAGAGACACCCTCACCCCATACTCCCGCAGCACCCCCCACAGTATCTCCCGGGGAACCCGGTCATAAGCCTTCTCCAGATCTACAAAACACATGTAGACTGGATGAGCAAACTCCCAAGCTCCCTCTAGGATCCTTGCGAGAGTGAAGAGCTGGTCCGTTGTTCCACGGCCAGGACGGAATCCGCATTGTTCCTCTTCAATCTGAGGTTCGACTATCGGCCGAACCCTCCTTTCCAGCACCTTGGAGTAGACTTTGCCGGGGAGGCTGAGAAGTGTGATACCTCGGTAATTGGCACACACTCTCTGGTCCCCCTTTTTGAAAATAGGAACCACCACCCCGGTCTGCCACTCCTTCGGCACTGTACCCGACTTCCACGCAATGTTGAAGAGGCGTGTCATCCAAGACAGCCCCTCCACACCCATTGCTTTCAGCATTTCTGGACGGATCTCATCAACCCCCGGGGCTTTGCCACTGTGGAGTTGTTTGACTACCTCAGTGACTTCCACCAGGGAAATTGACGATGATCCCCCATCAGCCTCCAGCTCTGCCTCCAACATAGAGGGCGGGTTAATCGGATTCAGGAGTTCCTCAAAGTGCTCCTTCCACCGACCGACCACCTCCTCAGTTGAGGTCAACAGCGTCCCATCCTTACTGTACACAGCTTGGATGGTTCCCCGCTTCCCCCTCCTGAGGTGCCGGACGGTCTTCCAGAAACACTTTGGTGCCGACCGAAAGTCCTTCTCCATGGTTTCTCCGAACTTCTCCCACACCCGCTGCTTTGCCTCTGTCACGGCAGAGGCTGCAGCCCTTCGGGCCTGTCGGTACCTTGCAACTGCCTCAGGAGTCCCCCGTGATAACATATCCCGGAAGCACTCCTTCTTCAGTCGGACGGCTTCCCTGACCACCGAGGTCCACCACGGCGTTCGAGGGTTACCGCCCCTTGAGGCACCTAAGACCTTGAGACCACAGCTGCCTGCCGCGGCTTCAGCAATGGAAGTTTTGAACATCGACCACTCGGGTTCAATGCCCCCAACCTCCACAGGGATGCTAGAAAAGCTCTGCTGGAGGTGCGAATTAAAGATCTCTTGAACAGGGGCCTCCGCCAGACGTTCCCAGTTCACCCGCACTACCCGTTTGGGCTTACCAGGTCTGTCCAGAGTCTTCCCCCACCCTTTGACCCAACTCACAACCAGATGGTGATCAGTTGACAGCTCTGCCCCTCTCTTCACCCGAGTGTCCAAAACATGCGGCCTCAGATCAGATGATACGATCACGAAATCGATCATCGACCTTCGGCCTAGGGTGCTCTGGTACCATGTACACTTATGAGCATCCTTATGTTCGAACATGGTGTTCGTTATAGACAAACCATGACCAGCACAGAAGTCTAACAACAAACGACCGCTCGGGTTCAGATCGGGGAGGCCGTTCCTCCCAATCACGCCTCTCCAGGTGTCTCCATCATTGCCCACGTGCGCGTTAAAGTCTCCCAGCAGAACTATGGAGTCCCCTACCGGAGCCCCATGCAGGACTCCGTTCAGGGTCTCCAAGAAGGCCGGATACTCCGAACTGCTGTTCGGTGCATACGCACAGACAACAGTCAGAGTCTTCCCCCCCACAACCCGGAGGCGTAGGGAGGCGACCCTCTCGTCCACCGGGGTAAACTCCAACGTAGTAGCGCCCAGCCGGGGGCTCGTGAGTATCCCCACACCGGCCCGGCGCCTCACACCTTGGGCAACTCCAGAGAAAAATAGAGTCCAACCCCTGTCCAGAAGTACGGTTCCAGAACCAAGACTGTGCGTGGAGGTCAGCCCCACCAGATCTAATTGGTAGCGCTCCACCTCCCGCACCAGTTCCAGCTCCTTCCCCCACAGCGAGGTGACGTTCCACGTCCCCAAAGCCAGCCTCTGCCGCCCGGGTCTGGTCCGTCGTGGTCCCCGCCCTTCACTGCCACCCATAAGGCAGTGCACCCGACCCCAGCGGTTCCTCTGACGAGTGGTGGGCCCATCAGTTGTAGAGGGAGTTTGTGCCACGTAGCTTCTTCGGGCTGTGCCCGGCCGGGCCCCGTGGCAGACCCGGCCACCAGACGCTCGCAGGCGGGCCCCCTTTCTGGGCCTGGCTCCAGACGGGGGCCCCGGGCTTCCTCCGGGCAGGGTCACACTTCCTCTTGCTTGATCTTCCATGGGGTCTTTGTGAACCATTCTTAGTCGGGCCCCTCACTTGAGACCACTTTGCCATGGGAGACCCTACCAGGAGCACTAGGCTCCGGACAACACAGCTCTCAGGTTCACAGGGGCACACAAACCTCTCCACCACGATAAGGTGATGGTTCCCGGACAGGAGGGTGTTAGCAGTAAAACTAGTGGAGGCTGCTAATACATCTACGGTGCCCACCACCTCTACCATTGTGTCCTTGAGCAAGACACTTAACCCCAAACTGCTTTAGGGGCGCTGTACTCTGGCTGACCCTGTGTGAGGACCCCCTCTGGAGAACTGAATGTGTGTGTGTGTGTGTGTGTGTGTGTGTGTGTCAGTGTGTGTGTCAGTGTGTGTGTGTGTGTGTGTGTGTGTGTGTGTGTGTGTGTCAGTGTGTGTGTGTGTGTGTGTCAGTATGTGTGTGTGTGTGTCAGTGTGTGTGTGTGTGTGTGTGTGTCTGTAAGAGAATATGTGACTTTAGGAAAATACACATTTCAATAAACTTGTGTTAATTGATAATAAATAACTAGAATACACAGCTCTGGAAAAATGAAGAGACCATTCTGGATTTTTCTTAAATCTTCATCTCTACATTACTTCATGGAAATGCTCTAGTCTAAATGCCAAAAAATGTATTGGAATTTGGTAGAAATGTTGTCAGTAGTTTATAGCATAAAACCAAAATGTTCATTCTTCTCAAACATATGCCTATAAATAGTAAAACGAGACATTGAACATTTGGAGTGGTCTCTTCATATGTTCTATAGCTGTTTATGTATGAATTATTTTAAATAGTTTTCTAATCTGGTCATCGTGAAAAGTTGTTTGAAATCCATAAATATTAGTGGTTTTGGATTGCATAATTTTTTACACACACACACACACACAGGGACACAGAGGACACACACAAACACACACACACAGAGGAGAGACACACAAACACACACACAGAGGAGAGACACACAAACACACACAGAGGAGAGACACACAGACAAACACACACACACAGAGGAGAGAGAGACACACACAAACACACACAGAGGAGAGAGAGACAGACACACAGACAGACAGACAAACACACACAGAGGAGAGACACACAGACACACACACACACAGAGGAGAGACACACAGACACACACACACACACACACAGAGGAGAGACACACAGACAAACACACACACAGAGGAGAGAGAGACAGACACACAGACAGACAGACAAACACACACAGAGGAGAGACACACAGACACACACACACACACACACAGAGGAGAGACACACAGACACACACACACACACAGAGGAGAGACACACACACACACACACACACACAAACACAGAGGAGAGACACACAGGCACACACACACACACACAGAGGAGAGACACACAGACACACACACACACACAGAGGAGAGACACACAGACACACACACAGAGGAGAGAGAGACACACAAACACACACAGAGGAGAGAGAGACAGACACACAGACAGACAGACAAACACACACAGAGGAGAGACACACAGACACACACACACAAAGAGGAGAGACACACAGACACACACACACAGAGGAGAGACACACAGACAAACACACACACAGAGGAGAGACACACAGACACACAGACAGACAGACAAACACACACACACACACACAGAGGAGAGAGAGACAGACAGACAGACACACACACAGACACAGATACATATATAGAGAGAGACATGTTCGTTGTTTATTTTATTTTTGTGTTCACGTTTTCAGTTGTGTGTGTGTGTGTGTGTGTGTGTGTGTGTGTGTGTGTGTGTGTGTGTGTGTTCTCCTTAAAATGAAAACAAATTCACAATTATACGTTTTTTAAAGACATTCTAGACTACAATAAAAACGCTTTGGGTCTGTGAAAAACCAGGGACCAGTGCTATAGAAGTGGAGTCCATTTAACATTTACAGACACACACACACACACACACGAGGACTGAAACACACAGGAGAGAGACATACATGTTAGTCGTTTATCTTACTTTTGTGTTTTTGTGTTCACTTTTTCAGCTGTGTGTGTGTGTGTGTGTGTGTGTGTGTGTTCTCCTTAAAAGGTGCAGTGTGTAATATGACATCATCAAGAAAGTTCTACAAAGTTCTAGAATGCAACGCTCCCTGGGTAACCCCACCCCTTTAGAATAATAACAGAAGCTACAGTGGCCTTCAAGGACAAGAACAATTCTAAATTCTAAACAATGCACCTGATGACATTCCAACTATGATACTTTCAAGATGGTGGCACTAGGCCTTGGTCCAAAATATGCAGAAATATGGAGATATGAGACCCTTTCTAAGGGAAAAAAAATTAATCAAAATAATTTGTTCAGCTATTATGCACTAAATTAAACGTACTTATGGATATTATAATTATTTCTGCTAGGAAATAAAACCCAAAATTCTACACACTGCAGCTTTAAAATGAAAACAAATCCAAAAATAAATTATAATTTTTTAAAAGACATTCTAGACTAAAATAAAAACAGTAGAACTAGAAAAATTCTGCAATTTGTTCGACTTTATTGAGAAAAGAAAAGGATCAGAGAGCGGCGGCCATCGTTCAGCTTCAGTGCAAAAAACAGGAGAAAAGTGTCGTCTGCAAAACATCTCTTCATGCATTAAATTAGTACTTTATTCATATCCCTCCTGTTCTGTGTGTGTGTGTGTGTGTGTGTGTGTGTGTGTGTGTGTGTGTGTGTGTGTGTGTCTATTTTAAATTGCAATTGGCACATTCACAACTCTCCTGCCCCGTCAACATGGTATAATTTATTTTTTATTTATTTTCAAAACAAAAAAAAATAAAAAAAATAAAAAATAAAAAAAAATGGGGCAAATTAAGAATTTTTAAAAGCGTTTATTTTATTTTATTTTTAATATAATAATAATAAAGACATGTCGTGACCAAATTGCTGTAATTCTATTGGCTGTTGGGGGGGTTTAGGGGCGGGCTTTATGGGGGATAAAACAGTGATTGACAGTTGATCACATGGCGTATTTCTGAGTCCAATCCTGAGCTGTCTTGTTGTACCTGAAAAGAGAAGAAAGAAAAAATAAGTTAAAGTAGATACACACACACACACACACACACACACACACACACACTCGTGAGGACATTCATTGACATAATGCATTCCCTAGCCCCTTACCCTAACCCTAACCATCTAAACTAAATGCCTAACCCCAACCCTTACACTAACCCTAACATAAACCTAATTCATACCTGAACCTTAAAACCTAGTGTTAACCCTCAAACAGCCCTTTAAAGGCCTGTCCTTAAAACCTAGTGTTAACCCTCAAACAGCCCTTTAAAGGCCTGTCCTTAAAACCTAGTGTTAACCCTCAAACAGCCCTTTAAAGGCCTGTCCTTAAAACCTAGTGTTAACCCTCAAACAGCCCTTTAAAGGCCTGTCCTTAAAACCTAGTGTTAACCCTCAAACAGCCCCTTAAAGGCCTGTCCTTAAAACCTAGTGTTAACCCTCAAACAGCCCTTTAAAGGCCTGTCCTTAAAACCTAGTGTTAACCCTCAAACAGCCCTTTAAAGGCCTGTCCTCAAAACCTAGTGTTAACCCTCAAACAGCCCTTTAAAGGCCTGTCCTCAAAACCTAGTGTTAACCCTCAAACAGCCCTTTAAAGGCCTGTCCTCAAAACCTAGTGTTAACCCTCAAACAGCCCTTTAAAGGCCTGTCCTCAAAACCTAGTGTTAACCCTCAAACAGCCCTTTAAAGGCCTGTCCTCAAAACCTAGTGTTAACCCTCAAACAGCCCTTTAAAGGCCTGTCCTCAAAACCTAGTGTTAACCCTCAAACAGCCCTTTAAAGGCCTGTCCTCAAAACCTAGTGTTAACCCTCAAACAGCCCTTTAAAGGCCTGTCCTCAAAACCTAGTGTTAACCCTCAAACAGCCCTTTAAAGGCCTGTCCTCAAAACCTAGTGTTAACCCTCAAACAGCCCTTTAAAGGCCTGTCCTCAAAACCTAGTGTTAACCCTCAAACAGCCCTTTAAAGGCCTGTCCTCAAAACCTAGTGTTAACCCTCAAACAGCCCTTTAAAGGCCTGTCCTCAAAACCTAGTGTTAACCCTCAAACAGCCCTTTAAAGGCCTGTCCTCAAAACCTAGTGTTAACCCTCAAACAGCCCTTTAAAGGCCTGTCCTCAAAACCTAGTGTTAACCCTCAAACAGCCCTTTAAAGGCCTGTCCTCAAAACCTAGTGTTAACCCTCAAACAACCCTTTAAAGGCCTGTCCTCAAAACCTAGTGTTAACCCTCAAACAGCCCTTTAAAGGCCTGTCCTCAAAACCTAGTGTTAATCCTCAAACAGCCCTTTAAAGGCCTGTCCTTAAAACCTAGTGTTAATCCTCAAACAGCCCTTTAAAGGCCCGTCCCAAAGTGAGAACCAGACTAAATGTTTTCCGCTTAGTTTGTCGTCTTATTTCATTCGTTTTTGACAATACACTCGTCATGGAGATTTAAACAGACACCATGGCTGCATTCCAAATCTCCTCCTCTTTCCTTTTTCTATTCTACATACTACATCCGACAATAAAAATAATCTAGTTAGGATGCAGTAGGCATACTATTGGGACATACTTCACTCTCTTATTTCATCATAACATTGCGCCTTGATCTTGCCTCTTGCTTTTATATCCGTCTCATCCCCGTTTGTTTTCATATGGAGGCTTCGTCGATGTGACGTCACTTCACGTGCGCACTGGATTGTGGGTCAGAATCGCCCAAATAGGATGCAGTTTTCAACACTAACAATCTTG
>CASHTC010000295.1:75590-85590 GCA_949357725.1 Hyperoplus immaculatus
AGAGACAGACACCCACAAACAAACACACATATTCTCACACACACACACACACAGACACACACGGTCTAAATATCATGTATTCGCAGTGTGATACTTACAGGTCCCATTATAGTAGCTTGCCAATGAAACACTGTGAAACAAAGGACAGAAAAAGAGTTAATCAGATATATTTACTCTGTGTCAGGTTTACACAAACTAACAGGGTTCCAGTCTCGCGTTGTGCCATGATCCCCTGGACTACAGACAACGTGTTTGGTCGTTTGAATGTGCAGTATGTTTGAGCAACTATCTGGCTATGCAGACAATTATAAACTAAACTAGATTTGACAGTCAGACAGACAGACAGGCAGACAGACAGACAGACAGACAGACAGACAGACAGACAGAAAGACAGACAGACAGACAGAAGATTTGATAAGAGCACGATTGTTCATGCAGTTAGTATGGTCACTATTGTGCACGCGCAATGGTTCTAAGAATAAAAAGACTGCTCCCATTCACGTCAGTATGGACTTGAAAAATGTTTCTGAACGTCTGAAAGATTATATTCTAGAAGAAAAAGTAAATTAAATAAATCCGTTCTTACTGTCTATTAAAGCTGCAGTGTGTAGAATTTTGGGTTTTATTTCCTAGCAGATTTTGTAGAAAGTAATTATAATATCCATAAGTACATTTAATTTAGTGCATAATAGCTGAAAAAAATGTTTTGAATTATTTATTTTTTCCCTTAGAAAGGGTCTCATATATGTCCATATTTCTGCATATCTTGGACCAAGGCCTAGTGCCGCCATCTTGAAAGTGTCATAGTTGGAATGTCATCAGGTGCATTGTTTAAAATTTAGAATTGTTCTTGTCCTTGAAGGCCACTGTAGCTTCTGTTATTATTCTAAAGGGGTGGGGTTACCCAGGGAGCGTTGCATTCTAGAACTTTGTAGAACTTTCTTGATGATGTCATATTACACACTGCACCTTTAAAACAGATTTAAAATTTTAGATCAAATCAAGATTTTAAATCAAGCATTTTCCAAACTCTGTGTGTGTGTGTGTGCGTGCGTGCGTGCGTGTGTGTGTGTGTGTGTGTGTGCATGTGCGTGTGCGTGTGTGTCTGTCTCTGTGTGTGTTCGCGTGTGTGTGTGTCTGTCTCTGTGTGTGTTCGCGTGTGTGTGTGTCTGTCTCTGTGTGTGTTCGAGTGTGTGTGTGTCTGTCTCTGTGTGTGTTCGCGTGTGTGTGTGTCTGTCTCTGTGTGTGTTCGCGTGTGTGTGTGTCTGTCTCTGTGTGTGTTCGCGTGTGTGTCTGTCTCTGTGCGTGTTCGCGTGTGACTGTCTCTGTGTGTGTTCGCATGTTAGTCTGTCTGTGTGTGTGTGTGTGTGTGTGTGTGTGTGTGTGTGTGTGTGTGTGTGTGTGTGTGTGTGTGCGTTTCTCTTACTGTCTTCTCCAACGGGTCCAGCAGAACACTGAGCCGGAGGATCTCTGGACAGATCAGTTAACTCCTGAAACACACAGAGGAAAATACACACACACACACACACACACACACACACACAGTTAACCTTAAAGACCTACTTCACCAGTGGGAATATGAAAGTGTATTGAACTCTGAGATCCCATGAAGTATAAATGTGCAAACATTTTAGAAATTGGTTCATCCTAGCCTGAGAAAAGGCAGAACGAGAGTTTTATGGTCTCACTGTCTAACCCTACAGTTTCCTTCTTGTGACATCACAGTAAGGGTTAGGATTAACAGGACAGCTGGGCCAAGGGAAGACTGAGGGAAGACTGAGGGAAGAAAAACCTCATTCATTATATTATAATAGCGATTTCATAATGATAGAACGCCGGTTTCGTATGGGTGAAGTATTCCTTTGAGGAGTGAGCCGACTGTCATATAGCTGCATTATTGATTATGAAAAGACAGGCATCAGAAACCATCTATCCTCAGCAGGAGGCCAATGTTTCAAACAGGTTTTTGGGCATTTCCATCCATACTTTATTGACAGTGCGGAGACACAGAGATGAAAGTGAAATTGCATGTATTTGTACAGGTGAAACTCGAAAAATTTGAATATCGTGCAAAAGTTCATTTATTTCAGTAATTCAACTTAAAGGTGAAACTAATATATTATATAGACACATCACATGCAAAGTGAGATATCTCAAGCCTTTATTTGTTATAATTGTATTTATTATGGCTTACAGCTTATGAAAACCCCACATTCAAAAAAATCTCAGAAAATTTTAATATTACATAAAAATCAATAAAATAGGGATTTTAAATACAGAAATGTCGGCCCTCTATAAAGTGTAATCATCCATATGTACTCAGTACTTGGTTTGGGCCCCTTCTGCATGAATTCTTGCCTCAATTCCAACTCATTTTCCATGATATTCTAATAATATGAGTATCACCTGTAGTGCAGCCCTAGTGTCTTACATTAGGACTTGGCAGCTCAGTACGCAAAAAAGAAATGTTACACTAGTTTTTTCGTAATTTCTTTGGAAACGAAACTGAAAATAACTGAAATAACTGGTGGCTGAAACTTTCAGTCCTAATATATGTGAAATAGGCGCAATGCAACTCAACATGTGAACATTAAAGGGACACTGTGTAACATTTTAAGTAATTTATTAGCTAAAATCAATATCCTCATTCATAAATATGTCCTCATTGGTGTAAAATCACCTCTGCCAATAATCTGAATTATCCTCCTGAGCGGAGAATTACAAATATTAATATTACATTTTGTACATTGAGCAGGCAGGTCTTATGGAGGCATCCATGTTGGTTGGAATGTCATCAGGTGCATTGTAGAGCTGCAACGATTAATCGACGAATCGATGATTAATCGATTATTAAAATAATCGCCAACTATTTTGATAATCGATTAATCGTTTTGAGTAATTTTTTAATAAAAAAAATCCAAATTCTCTGATTTCAGCTTCTCAAATGTGAATATTTTCTGGTTTCTTTAATCCTATTATGACAGTAAACTGAAATATCTGTGTGTTTTGGACATAACAATACATTTGGGGATGTCAACATGGGCTTTGGAAAATTTATCAATTTTTCACCATTTTGTGACATTTTACGGACCAAAACACTAATCGATTAATAATCGATTAATCGAGAAAAAAAATCGACAGATTAATCGATTATCAAAATAATCGTTAGTTGCAGCCCTAGTGCATTGTTTAAAATGTAGAATTGTTCTTGTCCTTGAAGGCCACTGTAGCTTCTGTTATTATTCTAAAGGGTTGGGGTTACCCAGGGACCGTTGCATTCTAGAACTTTGTAGAACTTTCTTGATGATGTCATATTACACACTGCACCTTTAAAGATGATGCATTTTAAATTCTGCTAAGACAACAGCCTATGAGACATCTGATTTAGCAAGTCAACTCATATATAAAGCAGAAGTGGACGTGATGAGTTCTGTGGAAGTCCGACATGGCTGCGGTCTGTGTATCGGATATCGGACTGACAACTCCTATATTAAAAAAATAATAATAATTTTGGTTTTTTTAACTGAAAGAAGTTTACATTTTAAGACCATAGCTATGTGATATAGCACACATTAGGCAGTATTTATTTGTTTCTATTTGTGTTATATAAATGTGTAACTTATTTTCTTTTAGGGTGACTTTTACCATCTGTCTAGGGACTGCAGATGAAAAATAGCCTCCTGGCTAATTCTGGCATATTGACAGAAATGTTTGATAATATGCACTGTCCCTGTACTAACTAACTAACTAACTAACTAACTAACTAACTAACTAACTAACTAAATAAATAAATAAAACTGCTCCACCTTCAGTTTCACTTTCGTTTTTCATCTCCGTGTAAAACAGCGGGACTCTCAGTCTAAAGTCAGATGATCACTTAGAAGTCAATAAGCAAAATTATTAAATAAAAATCTCTGTCTGTCTGTGCCTCTGTCTGTCTGTCTGTCTGTCATTCTCTCTCCACAGCACACTGTCAATCTGACCATATATACCAGCCGCTAATAAATGGCCGCGTCCCAACATGAAGTGTTTTGGATTCAGTGCAGCAAACACACACACACACACACACACACACACACACACACACACACACACACACACACACACACACACACACACACACACACACACACACACACACACACACACACACACACTGGTCGGCTCAGTTCTGATGTGCAAGCGAAGCAGAGGTTTATTTATACACTTCTAGTCCTGTGGTACGCTTACAGGAACGAGGAGGGGGCTTGTACTGTGTGTGTGTGTGTGTGTGTGTGTGTGTGTGTGTGTGTGTGTGTGTGTGTGTATTTTTGTTGGCGCATGTGTGTGTGTGTGTATTTCTGTTGGCGCGTGTGTGTGTGTGTGTATTTCTGTTGGCGCGTGCGTGTGTGTGTGTGTGTGTGTGTGTGTATTTTTGTTGGCGCGTGTGTGTGTGTGTGTGTATTTCTGTTGGCGTGTGTGTGTGTGTGTATGTGTGCATTTCTGTTGCCATGTAGCATGACATACAGGCTCTACAGATCATCTTTCAAGTTTGACTGAGTTAGGGGCGAGAATATTGTGAGTATTCGAAAGCTAGCTGGAAGAGAGAGGGGGCTTTACGACGGGTTGAATAGGTTCACATAATATACCTGATATTTAAAAGCTACAGTGCGTAACTTTTACATATAACATTTTTTTTGTTACATTCAAGCCATCGCCAAACGAGTTCACAAAGTGTATTAAGCCTATCAGCTCCACAAAACTCTCTGTGCGTAACTTCTGTCTCCCCCATGAGGAATTCTGAGTAATTACAACAACACTGTCGGTGCATCGCCATCTACATGAGGTAAAGCCTTCAGTGATGGCACATGGATTTTATACCTTCTGCTGTACGTCCAGGTTTTTTTTTTCTTAGCAGTAGAATCAACAACTGAAACATTTCTTGGGCTCTTCTTGGGATTTTTCTGTCAGGGGTGGGGTGGGGGGGGGGGGGCACCAGTTTGTAAACGCTGCCATACTGAGAAATACAGAGAGAGTTTTGTGGAGCTGATAATAGGCTTAATCAACTTTGTGTCAACTTGTTTGGAGATGGCTTGAATGTAACGGACATTCATTTATATGAAAAAGTCACGCACTATAGCTTTATATTCACAGATTTGGAAAGCACAGCGCTCCCCCCAAGCCCGATAATGCACAATTAAGAATAACATTATTTACTATGTGTGCAATATACAGTAACTATCCTGAAAGCTCACCTGTGTACAGACTGCACCTTGGATCATGGAATTCAGAGATATAAAATTAAATCGCTCTCTTATTGTGTGTGTGTGTGTGTGTGTGTGTGTGTGTGTGTGTGTGTGTGTGTGTGTGTGTGTGTGTGTGTGTGTGTCTGGACTCTGTACATAAAGCAGTTTATTGGTTTAAATGATGAACTAGGAGGATTCATTCACGCAATTGTTTTTGCAATTTTTCAAAAATATTTTTCACTATTTTTGAAAATGTATATGTTTGCATATCATAGTGAATACACATTTTTGCAGGTTCATTCTTAGCACTATTCTCAAGGTTATTACAGAAGGATTTGTCCATATGTTGTTCACTGTCTGATTTATGAGACATTTTCTTCTTAAAAACATGCTGAAAATGCATTTTTAAGACCTGTACATAGTATTTTTATGATTTGTAAAAAAAAAAAAAAACCTATCCAATCTGTTACGTAGAAACTTTGTACACTAACATGTGTATCTGTTTTGTTTTTTTAAAAGACGCAAATGTAGCCTACATATAGGCTAACTAGTTACATATCTCCAAATTTGCATATTTATTTCAAACATTTCTCGAAAAGTCGTCATACAAAAAAATACGTGTTTTAATGTCAGTACTCAACTGGCAAAGTTTCATGAAGATATCTATAAGTTAAAAATATTACCCTATACACCTGCAGTGACTGGCTTTAAATTATAACTAAGGAACATCGAAGGGCCTTTAGCTAACTAGCGCAATGAAATGCATTTTTTTCTATCAAAAACCATAATAATAAGATGTCACACATATCACAGCGCACGTATTAAATGCCTAATAACTTCCCCTTTTGGCGTAGACACCGTACAACAAATACCGGAGGAGATATTTGTATAAATTGACATTGGTGTGTGAAATGTTTTTTGTGTCTATACGGCAGTAGCTACATAGCGAGCTAACGCTACTAGCCGTCAAGCTAAGCTAAAAAAAAAAAAAAGACATTTTAACCGGTTTTGATTGAATAAATGGAATAAAATTGTGAGTTATTTACCTTAGAGATCCGTTTTAAAGCCATTGTGTGTGTGTAGAAGGGGCCAGCTGTGGAGGAAAGAGGAAGGAGGAAAGCTAGCTGGCTGCTAACTCACTAGCATCTAGGACTAGTACAACAAGCTGGTGGTGGCTAACGTTAGCTGTCAATGTGCTAATGATAAATCGACTTAAATAGGTTGTTTTTTGTAGTTTCTCGCGGATTAAATGTGAGTATTGAGACTGATCCCCCAACACGGCAGCCTTGGGTTTAGGCTGGCACTCAAATTTCACACAGTAGCGACCGCGGCGGCTCAAAATGTCTCCCGTTATAATGTTAAAACACCGAGCAGCTGTCACAAGCGAAACGAACGAAAGAACCGGTGGCAGGATGTCTCACTCGTCTCGGTTTCTACGGACCACCGAGAACTACAGAATGACGTCATAGATCTACAAACAGACGTCCCACTCCTTACTGCAATCTGGGAACCATAAAGAATTTGTGACCGTGTGAGGGCGCTGTTGTTATTTATACATTTGGTCTGTCAACTCTTTAGACTGTATATAAGGTATCAAAAATCTTTTTCGACAGTAAAATGGTGATAATTTTTACATTTTGATGAATTTCATTTTATTTTCAACCCAATTATTTTCGCCAAATGTGTAATAACATTAAAAAAAAATAAAGTTAGTCTTTGGATAAATTATTAAATTTTTATTTATTTATTTTATTGGTTTAGTTAAACGCCTACTTCACCGGTTTGAATATGAAGGTGTATTGAATTCTGAGATCCTATGTAGTATAAATGTGCGAAAAAAATTGAAATTGGTTCATCTTAGCCTGAGAAAAGGCAGAAAGAGTGTATTTTTTAACCCTATATTTCTCTTTCTGTGATGTCACGAGAAAGAGAAATATAGGGTTAAAAAATACACTCTTTCTGCCGATTTCATTTTTTTTCGCACATTTATACTACATAGGATCTCAGAATTCAATACACCTTCATATTCAAACCGGTGAAGTAGGCCTTTAAGGGACATTGCACACTAATCAACATTCAAAATGTAAGTGAGCCAGAGTTAGCTTAAGGGGCTAGTTTTCATCTGTTGTCCCCTGCCAGATATTTAAAAGGCAACCTAAAATGACAGAAATAAAATGCATTGACAGACAATGGCAAACAAACTTTCTATCAAATGTTGGTCCAGATATTCAGTAATAAATTAAAGCTGGGGTATGTGATTTCTGATTGGTCAAAATTAACATGACTTAATTAATTAATTAACTTTGACCAATCAGAGCGAGGCTCCGATTCTCTGTTCTTATTGGCTGTTGGGACTGTCCATTCACTTTGGCACGACATTGTTGGTGTAGAGCGTGTCAGGGAGGGACCATAGTGAAGGGACCAAAGAGAACAAGTGGAGCGGTTGAGGTATTTGGATTCAAATCTCTATCCCAACTGCTATTTTCTCCCCAAATTCTCCACCCCAGCTTTAATTATAAGAGTTATTCAGCCTACTGATTATTCATATAAACCATGAGCATTAAAACAAGCTTGACACGTTTTTTTATATATAAAAAAACAACTTTATTTAAAAAAACAGAAGTTGGTGTTGAACTGTACAGTGCAGGGCAGAGACATAAATATCACGGTTTCACACAGGCTGTGTTTGAAAAGCCCTACAAACGTCCTACTCATACTAAAAGCCATACTATCGCCCTACTCATACTAACGTCCTACTCATACTAAAGCCCTACTAATGTCCTACTCATACTAACGTCCTACGCATACTAACGTCCTACTCATACTAACATCCTACTCATACTAACGTCCTAATCATACTCATTTTGACGTCAATTTGAGTATGTTGCGGTTGTGTATGCGAGTTTGTGTAGGCGAGAAATTCCCTGATGAGGACTAACTTCAGGAAAGATTTTGTGTATGGATAGATAGGTTACTATTCCTACTCAACTGCTCCACAATGCATTGCGTCTTTTCAAACAACACAGGGAAGACTGAGGGAAGAAAAACCTTATTCTTTATTGCTTCTGTATACTTCAGTGCTTCTGTATACTTCAGTGTAAACGGTCAGACCAACCTCGCATACACAATGGATGGTTAAGTAGACAGTATGTAGTATATACATGTTGAGTATGTAGGAGGGAGGACGTTAGTAGGGCTTTTACAACACAGCCACAGAGAGAGGAAAAGACTACATGGTTCCTCACAGCTATGGACTTCCTTTCCCACAATCCCTTGCAACATTTGCATCATTTTGCATAATTTTTTTTTTCTCCACTTGGGATTTAACAGTTTGTCATTGTGCTGAAAAACAAATATTTATATCCATCACATCTTGAGAAAACGCAAAGATACAAGAATTTTAAAAACACAATTCATATTTTTTTTATGAGTTTTCAGCATTTTTTTTTTTTTTAACCTTTATTTCCACAGGTAAATCCCATTGAGACCGAAGACTCTTTTGCAAGGGAGACCTGTTCACATTCCCACGTTAACATTCACACACACATTCATACACCGATAGCAGCAGCTAACTATCGACATTCACACGAGGCAAGGTGGGTTAAGTGTCTCGCCCAAGGACACAACAACTATCACACAGGTGGCAGGGCGGGGATCGAACCTCCAACCCTTTGATCATCGGCCGACCCGCTCTACCAGCTGAGCCACAGTCGCCCCAAGACGGACAGAAAGTTGGTGGCCCTTTAAACTTAAAAAACGCTAAACAAATACAGAAAGAAATCAAGCTTTAAAAATGCACGTGTAAAGGGACACATTCATGATTAACACAGTATCACAAAGCGCTGATGTGTGACATTTATATTCAAACAATGATATCGAATCTTTTTTTTTGGCAAATTCTACTTTTTTACAATGTATGTATATGTATATTTTAGCACCTTTCCTCTACAGAAAACACATCCAAACGATAAAATCAATTAATTTGCAGTTAAATGGGTTAAAAAAAAAGTACATTTTTCGACATTTCAGAGACTCAACTGAGAAGGTGTTTTATCCCTAATGTCGTATTTTTAGGTTGAATTTGTCCTTAAAAGCGTGACACTGCAAAAAGAAAACATTGCATTAAGCATAGGTTGTGATGTTTGTATTCGTCACTGTTTGTACTGTTTTGTGTTTTCGCCTCTTCTGCTGTGAACAAATTTGCCCTTTTGGGGACACTAAATAAAAATCTTGAATCTTGAACATTGTTTTGTTTAAAACCAATGATTAATGATGATTTTTTTCAGTGAGGAACAAATTGAACATATTTACATTCTTTGGTTTAGCTCCTCACTGATCGGTTGAAAGTGTACTGTCGAGGCCAAAAACATTTTTTTTTAAACTTTTAAAACACAATCAATCACTTAAAAAAAAATTAAAAAAAATTGGTATCGTTGAGTTAAAATAAATAAAAAATAGTTTGGGAGATTTTTTTTAAAAAAGCTAAGAAATCCAACGTGAAGACAAGTTATCATTAGCTTAGGAGGGATGGATCATCAGAGCACCTTCTAGACATTTTTATTTATTTATATAATTATTTTAAGATAATTTTTTGGTATTTTCAAGTTTTATTAGACAGTACAGAGTTGAAATGGGGAGACAGAGAGACAGAGAGAGAGAGAGAGAGAGAGAGGGGGGGGATGACCTGCAGTAAAGGTCCACGGGTCGGATTTGAAACCCGCGACCACTGCAACGAAGGCCGGAGCCAATATGGTACGCGCTCTATCCACTACACC